>VYZU01069879.1:0-25112 GCA_013401355.1 Ceyx cyanopectus
ACACACACACACAAAAAAAGCCCTCAACCTGCAACCTCTTAGAAATAACAAGGACTCATGAATGATAATAAAAACAGCCTTACTTAAAAAATAATAAGAAAAAAAGACTGAACTGCTCCCAGGATAACAGGGAGCCCCCAGCCATCTGGCTAGTTGTGTGCTTTAGCTTCTGCTACAGCTGAGCAAATAACTGATGGCCCAGTCCAGTGGTCATGTGAAGAAAACACCCTAATTCACCTGATGTCAACCAGCCTTGATATCTACCTCACTTGAAGTCACTAGAAATTCTGGGGGCATGTTGCAAGGAATAAAGATGAGTTATTAAAATGAGGTCACCAAAAGAAAGAAGAAATGATGCTGGAATTAATATAAATTCCTGAATTAGAGACTGAGAAACCAGTGGAATAAGAGGTCATTAATATTTTACTACTACACAAATTCAACTTCTAATTTCATTTTGAGAACTCACTGGCTCCTGTTTGTGCCTAAGAAAATGAAATATTTATAATCACATTACCAAAATATGACCAGTGGATAACTTTTACTGGTGCTTACTTGTCAAAACCTTTTAAAATCATGAACTATTACGAATTAATTAGGTTTTGTTAATCACAAGATGGTAACTAAAAGAACAATGTACTTTATTGTAAAGATGATGGCCATGGATACACATCTTGCAGTGCAACAGATCATACACTTCTTTCCATCAATCAGGAAGCTGGTAACATGCTATTCTTCTATCTGGTCAATTCACTCTTTGGCAGTTCTTCATTTTTATCATCAATTTCTCTTCTTTTTAAACAGAGTGTCTACCAGTGACTTCATACCATACTAGATGCCAGAACATGTGATAGACTCAGGCAGTGACAAACTAACATGCCAAAAAACATTAGCTCTTTAGAATAAGAAATAAATTATCAAGGTACTTACTATTTATGACCTTCCATGTTTCTTGTTTTCTTCAGACACTTAAATAAAATTAAAAAAGATCAGTCAACACAGACATCTTCAAAACGTAGTTTTCAAGTGAGACACTAGAAACCCCCTCTCTTTACACACAGAAAACTATGGTGTAGTATCTTGTTTATAATGTTGTGACAGAAAACTTTTCAATCAAATGGTTTCCTTGTATAATACTCATTTCTCACTTAAATCCATTACAAATTTAAGTGGAGATTCTGATTTTGCCCAATTATGTTAGAAAATTTTCCAACAGAAGTGGATTTACTTGGCATAAATTCAGTGACTTTTGATGAGACAAAATTCTCCATGCAAGGCATCTTCCAGAGACAAGTTCCTCCCCCCCACACCTAGTTTTAGCCACAAAGTAGTTCAGCTACTTTTTTCACCCATGTCCCACTGATTTATTTTTTAAGAACACGAGCTACATCATGTCTTGAGCAAAATTCAACCACCNCCACTATATCCCCCACTTTTACATAGGTACTTCTGTCAAAAAATGGAAAAGATATTACAATAAATGATACAAATTACAATAGATTATATGTGTACACAACTTAAAGGTTTGCTGAAAATCTTTTAAAAAATTAACAGAGAATATAAATTATGTAAACTTGGCAAACCTCTAGTTTTGCATCCAGATCAGCATCTGAGGCCACAACGTGTTCATCTTCCTTTTTGCCTGTAACTTTTATAAGTGTTTGTTTTGTTTTCCAGTATTTCTGTTGCATTTTATTGACCACAGATTTTTCTTGGCTTTGAGCATATTGGTCATAAAATTCTCTTGGATAATTGCTAGAATATTAAGAAACAAAATTACAAAACTTCAATTAATGCTTAAAGGAGAGTTTCAAGCAAACTTAAGCAGGCAGCAATTTTAATGCAACTTCAGCAGTCAGGATTTCCTAAAGTTCATTTTCTGAATGGAATTAGACTAATTGATGCCTTCCCTTTTTTACAACTGAATAATCATTACTAGAACACTCATCCCCCTTGAGTTACATCCAAGATAATAGCTCACATCTTTTGTTATGCAACAACTACCTGACAAATGTGGGTCCATATCACACAATCTCTTTTTTTTTCCAAGGATCATTTTCTGCTGGTAAATAGAATCATGGAATAATTTTGGTTGGAAAAGACCATTAAGATTATCAATCTTCAAGCAGATTGACACAGCAGCCAAACTTGGTGTCATCTGCAAACTTACTGAGGGTGCCCTCAATTTCCTCATCCAGATCATTGATAAATACAGAAGAAAACACACACACACACAAAAAAAGCCCTCAACCTGCAACCTCTTAGAAATAACAAGGACTCATGAATGATAATAAAAACAGCCTTACTTAAAAAATAATAAGAAAAAAAGACTGAACTGCTCCCAGGATAACAGGGAGCCCCCAGCCATCTGGCTAGTTGTGTGCTTTAGCTTCTGCTACAGCTGAGCAAATAACTGATGGCCCAGTCCAGTGGTCATGTGAAGAAAACACCCTAATTCACCTGATGTCAACCAGCCTTGATATCTACCTCACTTGAAGTCACTAGAAATTCTGGGGGCATGTTGCAAGGAATAAAGATGAGTTATTAAAATGAGGTCACCAAAAGAAAGAAGAAATGATGCTGGAATTAATATAAATTCCTGAATTAGAGACTGAGAAACCAGTGGAATAAGAGGTCATTAATATTTTACTACTACACAAATTCAACTTCTAATTTCATTTTGAGAACTCACTGGCTCCTGTTTGTGCCTAAGAAAATGAAATATTTATAATCACATTACCAAAATATGACCAGTGGATAACTTTTACTGGTGCTTACTTGTCAAAACCTTTTAAAATCATGAACTATTACGAATTAATTAGGTTTTGTTAATCACAAGATGGTAACTAAAAGAACAATGTACTTTATTGTAAAGATGATGGCCATGGATACACATCTTGCAGTGCAACAGATCATACACTTCTTTCCATCAATCAGGAAGCTGGTAACATGCTATTCTTCTATCTGGTCAATTCACTCTTTGGCAGTTCTTCATTTTTATCATCAATTTCTCTTCTTTTTAAACAGAGTGTCTACCAGTGACTTCATACCATACTAGATGCCAGAACATGTGATAGACTCAGGCAGTGACAAACTAACATGCCAAAAAACATTAGCTCTTTAGAATAAGAAATAAATTATCAAGGTACTTACTATTTATGACCTTCCATGTTTCTTGTTTTCTTCAGACACTTAAATAAAATTAAAAAAGATCAGTCAACACAGACATCTTCAAAACGTAGTTTTCAAGTGAGACACTAGAAACCCCCTCTCTTTACACACAGAAAACTATGGTGTAGTATCTTGTTTATAATGTTGTGACAGAAAACTTTTCAATCAAATGGTTTCCTTGTATAATACTCATTTCTCACTTAAATCCATTACAAATTTAAGTGGAGATTCTGATTTTGCCCAATTATGTTAGAAAATTTTCCAACAGAAGTGGATTTACTTGGCATAAATTCAGTGACTTTTGATGAGACAAAATTCTCCATGCAAGGCATCTTCCAGAGACAAGTTCCTCCCCCCCACACCTAGTTTTAGCCACAAAGTAGTTCAGCTACTTTTTTCACCCATGTCCCACTGATTTATTTTTTAAGAACACGAGCTACATCATGTCTTGAGCAAAATTCAACCACCTGGTAGTTTTAGTTTGAGAGAAACCACAATTCCCAGGGATAGAGTGTGATTTATATGCATTCAGACTTTAGATTTTGTAAGTAAGTATCTCCAGCTTGGATACTCAATTCTCCCACTATATTTTGAGCTGACCAGATGGCACACACATCACTTCCTACCAATAACTAAGCATGCACTCCTACAAGGACAAACTTACAAGCAAAGCTAAATGCTTCTTAGAATAAACAACAAGCACCTGGCTTCTCCTTTGCTGGTTTCAGAGGACTCTCTTGTCCAGCATACAGCCAGCAGCCAAAGGGAGATGAGTCCAAACTGAAGCTGATCAGATGGTACTGCTGGGAAATGAGCTTTGGTAAGGCCAGGCAGAGCAGGAACACACCAACAGGCTGCACTCACATGTGAAGCTGTTTTCCTGAGGAAATGGTAAGAGAAAAGGCAGCTCAGAAGGTCACTCTGCTGAAACTGAAATCTGGCACTAACCTGGAAAGAGAAAAGGGGTTGCAGCAGGGAGATGTGAGACTGGAAGCACAGCCAGCACAGTGCTGCTCACAGACAGTGTGGTTAGCACTGGAGAAGCAAAGGGACTGGGACAGATTGTAAGAACTCTGACAAGGGAAGGCTCCTGCCACCAGGAAGCAGATGAGCTTCCATTTGGAGCCAAATCCCAGACCTCTGATTCTAACTTCTCTGCTGTCAGCACTCCTGAAACTTCCTGGCACAGTTCCACGAGATGCTGAAAGATTCTATCAGAGCAGATCTTCATGAATTGGAATTTTTGTCAAGTGCTCATAAGCACTGCAGGAGAGACCACGAGAAAGGTCTTCAGGGCAGTTGAAACGCAAAGGCTGAGCCACAGAGAGGAGGAATGAACAGTTTCAGTTCATTATCTGCATCATAGCACCCTTGAGTCAGTGTGGACAGCACTGGCCATGGCTTTGCTGTAGTTTCCAGAGCCATAAGGCACAGGCAACATTAGCTCCAGTTTTCTACAACCTTTATGCTTGACTTCACTGTTTAACACCAGTCCTCCTTAAACCAACTGTGGGTGTGTGCAAGTGAGATAAGAACATGGGATTTGCCTTGTATACACATCCATGACTCATTCAGTGGCACACTTGGTTTGTCAGGAAGCAAAGAGCAGTCTCTCTAGAAGGAATAGCATGCATATTATGTGGAACAAAGTGTAAATGACCAGCATGAGGAACAGGTTTGAGACAATGACCTTACACACTGTACTCATCCACTTGACTCTCCTAGAAACCAGTGTCCTTAAACAAATCTATGTATCAGGGTCACATGAAACAGTTTGCATTTGCAAGCATAGCTCATGCTCTTTCCTCCTAAACATCTGATCTTATATAGTGACTGTAATCTTCTTAGTTATACTCATCTGAGTCCTACATAGCATTTCACTGCCTTTTGTAACTGGCTGTTGGCATGTGGTATCACCCAAAATAGGAGAAATGAAGATTCATGAGAACCTTAAGTAGTACAGATAAAAAACATAGCAGAGAGTTTGCAGCAATTAAACACTGGGAATAAGCTGCAGCCCAGTGCTCAATCTCAATCCCTGGGCCTGTAAAGAGTTAGCTTTTGGTCCTAAATGAGAATTCAGCTTGCACAAGGACAGCTGAGTAAGCACTGGCATTGAGAAAACAGAACTGTGTTTGCTGAAAATGAATCAGATTACTTTTGATAAGGCATCCCAATATTTACCTATAACTTCCATCAGGAATGTTCCTGGACCCCAATCATTCCAGATGCTGGAAAAAGAGATGTTACAGCTCAGAAAACCCAGCTGAGTTTGACCTTTCTCAATGACTGAGAACACTCTGGAAAACCTAAATGTCCACTACTATTATGCCATTTTTTTAGCTGTTAATTTAGATCACAAATGTGCATTTGGTTTGGGTTCCCTAGATCTCAGTGGTACCCTAAACTACTGCCATTCACACAGACTTTGTTTCAAGTTAGATACACTAATATTTGCAGCACTGAAGGCTAGTTCACATTTCATGTTTCAGCATCACAGTTAAACTCTACTGAAATGGAAATGATATTTATTAAGATCAGTTTAGATATTAACAGCAGAAACAAAGGCAGAGGAACATCATATAACATTTGATGCACTGCCCAAAACTGGACACAGTGCTCAAGCTGTGGCCTCACCAGTGCTCAGTACAGGGGGTCTGCTGTAGACACTGTTTCTTATACAAGGCAAGATGCTGTTGGGCTTCTTGGACACATTGCTGGCTGACATTCAGCTGGCTACCAACCAACACTCCCAGGTCCTTTTCTGCCAGGCAGCAACATGAACAGCCCATGTCAGCAGGGAGAAACTTGAGCACCTGTGGCAGGAGGCCAGCACAGATTAATTTTAATGAACTCAAATGCAAACTTAATACGTAGAGAAGATGGAGGCAAGCCTAAGTTACTCCTGGAAATGCAAATGCATTGCCTGACTATGCAGGGATGGAGTTAGGAAAGCCAAAGTGCTACAAGTCCTCTGTAAAAACAGTGGCAGCAAAACACAGGCTAAGGAAGACACAGGCCCACGGTGAGAATATGGAAAGGAAGAGGGATATTTTTGCCCTGGCTTCCACTGGAAGGTCTGCCCTATGGCTCTCTAATTATCCAAGCCTCCTGTCAGGTCTGGGGGGATGCAATATTACCTGTATCACAGACTGAGTTCAAAGGTACCTAATCCATTTGGACATAGGCTCATGAGACCAGATGGGATGGATCTTGGTGCTGAGGGAGCTGGCTTATGACATTACAAGGCTGTTCTCTCTGTTCTTTTGGAGGTTATGTTGATTAAAAGAGGTGGCTGATGACATAAAATTAATTTTAAATTCCTTTTTCATGTCATACTGATTTTTCAGATGTTTGTTGTGAAATAATAACAGCACAGAGTATCAGTTTGCCCTCACATAACATCTTTTACTTTACTATTATTGTCTCACTTATATTTGTGGAGAACACTGAGCAAATGTCCTTAGGAAAGAACCAGGTATTCTAAGTATTATGTGTGTTTTATGGCAGAATAATTCAAATATAAATTGTCAAGTGGCAGGTCTAACCTCACTGCAAATGAGCAAAGCTGGGGATATATGCAATCCAGTATTTAATCTCATTCTAAATTCAGACATGCTTCATTTCTCTGAAATGACTATCCAATTGTTTTATAATACACATTTCTTCTCTTAGGTTAAAACCCAGTATTTTAAACCTTAGTAGCTGAATACTACTAAAGAAAACACCATATGGAATACCTGCTGTGCACAGATTAGAAAAGACAATATGAAGATGGGGTTTGTGACACATTCTATCCAAAAATCAATCTAGAGCCATGATCTTAAGAACCCTTCCTTTGCAGAACCTATATGAAAAGCCATAGATGCACAAAAGAAAAAATAATGCTGAAGCTCTTTTCACATGCATGCTATAATAAATACCACTAAATACAGTTTTATACATTCAAATTAATGTCTCTCTTGTTCACATACCCTATTTGCTGATGCAGTCAACACTCTCATGTTCCTGCCTCCCTCCTGCTTTTGCATCCATGCAAAAGCATTACACCCGAGGGGAAACAATGTCAGGGGAAGGAACGGGGGAAATAATTTTCTCTATATTCCCTCGGGAGGTAAATTTCACAGTCACAGATAGGAAATTTGATTAACATGTTTAGCATGCACAACAGTACAGGGTGATCTCTCACAGCCCTTCCAAATAAACACCACAGTCAAAACAGGCTGTATATTCATAGAATCATAGAATGTTTAGGGCTGGAGGGGACCTCCAAAGGGCATCTAGTGCAGCCCCCCTGCAGGGAGCAGGGACACCCTCAATTAGACCAGGCTGCTCAGAGCCTTGGCCAACCTCACCTGCAATAGCTCCAGGGATGGGGCCTCAACCACTTCCCTGGGGAGCCTGTGCCACTGAGCCACCACCCTCAAGGGAAACAACTTCTTCCTGAGAACCAGTCTAAATCTCCTCTTCTCTCATTTAAACCCATTACCCCTCATCCTTTCACTGCAGGCCCTTGGAAACAGCCCCTCTCCAGCCTTCCTGCAGCCCCTTCAGGCACTGGCAGGTGGCTATAAGATCGCCCTGCTTTCTAGCACCTCTTGAGAGATGCACAGCCCACCCAACTTTAGCATTGCTGTTCTCAGATTCTGAGAACACCAGCAGGCTGTTCCTACAGCAGCAGTTCCTTATGCAGCTGCTTGCAAGGTGGACCTGAGCACTGAGCAGTGACTCAGAACAGGCAGTTCCCAGGCTGACGTTAGCAACTGCATCAGCGGTCAAAACGCCCCTCGGTTTGCCATGGCTAACAATAGCCACAGGAAAAACTGCCCTCAGACTAGTCCAGCAACATGCAAAAGGTCAAATGTTTCTACTGTTCTTGAGTGCTTGGTTCTTTGTTTAACAGTTTTCACTCTCCAGGCTTCTGTATTTTTAATGCTGCTGCAATTCAGGACCTAATTTTGTCTTTAGAGTGATTTTATGGTTGAAAATTGGCAAAACATCCTGAAGAATCAACTACTTCAGAACAACTTGGTTGGAGGATACTGTGAAAAAAAATATTAAAATCATTTTTGAGGGCATTTCTCGACTTCTAGTTTAGCTGAGATATTAGCACTTTTCTGCCAACTCGTACCAATAGCTTTCAACACTATTTGAAGAGTGAACAGAGTGGTTATTATTCATTTATTCCAAAAAAGGTTAGTTGGGAATTCATCAGAACAATTTAGCAGCCCTGTAGAGAATAGATAATAATAAAAAAAATCCTATTACTAACATCTAACTCCTGAGTACCCTGTTTGAACTTTTCTGGAAGTAGCAATGTTTCACCCATGAGGTTTTGACAGTAAATAAACTTCAGACCAAGGTTTGGCAGCATTTAACTGCCACATCATCATTCTCCAGTAGTGCCTGCCATGGGAAAACCATAACTGGTTATACCAGTTATGGCAGTTTACTACTCAAAAGAAGTGGCTTTACACAAAATTCCTGATTCAGTGGTATTAACATGAATCTTAAGATTATTCAATTAACTCTGCTTAAACCAAGAGGCTACCCTAGTCCAACAGCAGTATAAAAAGTTGGTACTGCCTAAAGAACATGTTCCCAGACTTCATGCTAAATATACTAAGAGTCACAACTCCTAGATCAGTGCCAGGAGGCAGCACTGTCAAGTGGTACTTCCACTCACTGAATAGACAAAGTGGAAAAAGAATTACCAGAAAAAACAGATGAAAGACCATCAGCACATGCAGCATGCACTGCAGGCTCACAAACCCAGCCTACTGGTTCACCAGTACTTTGGAAAAGTGATCAAATACATGTTGGTTTTTTTCTTACAGCAACAGCCTTGCCTGAGCAGAGCACAAGAACAGTTAATTTCCAATGAGTCTGCTCTGGAACAAGAGCCACAGCTGCTTTCTGAGACTAAATTAAATCATCTCCATCCAGAAACTGAAAGAAAGAAGGTACCAGTATGAAGCATGGGGGGAAAAATAACCCAACAAACAGGTGCAACCCACAAACAAATGGTCACCATGGTTTAAAGCAAGGCTTTGCAGGCAGGGGCAAAATATTACAAACCATCAAACAGAACAACTCCAAACCACCTGGATCTGTTCCTGGGTGACTTGGTCTAGGTGATCCTGCTCTGGCAGGGGGGTTGGACTAGATGATCTTCTAGGGCCCTTCCAACCCCTAACACTCTGTGACTGTAACACCAAGCTTCCAAAGCAGCTGCACAATGTAATTAGAGGCAGGGGTTTAAAGGACCCAACTCACTTCCACATTTACACATTTGAACTAAGGCAATACCATTTTGAGGAGGCCAATTCAGGACCCTGAGGCTATCAGCACTATGAAAACCAGCATGGAAGAGAAAACATTGACATTTGATGCTGAACATACACACAAAGATACTGATGACATAAGAGCAGTGTCCTTCACCCTTTTATTAAGACCTGTCTTAATGTTTCCAGCAATTTTCTGCTTTTTTCTCTTATTCTAAGCGACTAGAACAGATGAACAACACTCATGTTTTCTTTACAGAGAGGGTGGTTAGGCATTGGAATGGGCTGCCCAGGGAGGTGGTGGAGTCCCCATCCCTGGAAGTGTTTAAAAACCCTGTGGATGTGGTGCTGGGGGACATGGTTTAGGGTGAACAGTTGGACCTGATGATCTTAAAGGTCTCTCCCAACCAAATGATTCTATGTGCCAGGTGGATGGATGCAAAAGAAATCTGTTTATCAAGATTTCACAAAATACAAGCTTTACATCGGAAAATCGGAATGGGGAGGGGTTTAACTCCAATGTCACCGACCGCTAACGCCTGGGCAGTGGTTGGGATGGTGACAGCACGTTACCACACGAAGCCTGAAGCCCTCAGGTAGACACAAGGGCCCCAGCAGCGGCCCGGAATGCGGCACACACCGCACCCGGAGCTCCCGCAGCCCAGCCCGCAACCCTAAGCAGAAGCGGCCGCTTCTCCCCCCCCAACCTCCCAGCTCCCGGCGGGCCGACGGCCAGAGAGGATGTACGGGAGGAAGGGAAGCAGAAACGTAACAATCATGGCGAGACGACCGCACGGCAGGAGAGGGAACACAAGGCAGAAAGGAGGGGCTGATGCCATCTTGCGCCTCGGAAATGTCACCCCTGGGCAGGTCCAGCTGTGGCTGCAAACCGTAGCCAAGCCCTGACGGGCACCGGCGCCTCAGAACCGGCCAGCGGAGCCTCAGACCCGGGCACCAGAGCCTCAGACCCAGGCACCGGCTCCTCAGCCTCAGCACCTCCTCCTCCAGAGGCGGGCAGGCACCGCAGGGGAGGCGGCACCCGGCGCTGCCCGACACCGGCTGTTGCACAGCTGCCGCCAGAAGCCGTTTTCCCCGTCAGAATCCGGGACAAAGCCCAGCGAGTTCCTCCGCTTTACCCGCACGTACCTTGCCCGCGGGGGAGGGTTACAGTCCGAGCCGGAGACGTCGCCGCCGCTGTCCCTGCAGGTGCTCCAGGGCCGCCGGCGTCACAGCGGCGAACGGAACCGCCTCTGCCGGCGCGGGCGGGACCCGCCGCGGGGAGGAGCCCCGGCAGCTCCCGCCCACCCACCCACAAAACCCCTGAGGTGGCGGTTGCCGGGTTCCTGCGCTCTGGTGCTGGCCCATTTGTGGTGTTGGGCTCGGCTTGACCGCTTTCTCTCCTCTGTCCCCGGCCGCGCTGTGAACGACGCCTGAGGGGAACGCGGCGGGAAAATGGCGGGAAAGTCTCCGAGTGTTTCGGGCCGTCCGGGCTGGCCCGTGGAGAGCGTCGAGGGAGTATTAAAATGTATTAAAAGTATTAATATGTTTTTAATTAGGCAGTTGTCAGGGTGGTGAAAACTCATTGGGGATCTTGTGAGAGTTGTTGAGAGTGCTGGAGGTGGGTTTTAAGCTGATTTCAGGGCTTGAAATGAAGGGGAAAGTTCACAGCTGGCATTTGAAAATGATCTCCTGGGGACGTGGGAGGTAAAAGGAGTAACGGGAGCAGCAGAGTAAGGTGGAAAAATGACCCAGTTCAGCTGGAGAGGTGGGCTCAGGTGAACCTCATGAGGTTCAACAAGACTAAGTGCAGGGTCCTGCACCTGGGTGGGAACAACCCTCATCAACACAGGCTGGGGGATGAGGGGCTGGAAAGCAGCTCTGCAGAAAAGGACTTGGAGGTGTTGGTGGCTGAGAAGCTGGACATTTAGACTGGATCTCAGGGAGAAGTTGTTTCCCTTGAGGGTGGTGGCTCAGTGGCACAGGCTCCCCAGGGAGGTGGTTGAGGCCCCATCCCTGGAGCTATTGCAGGGGAGGTTGGCCAAGGCTCTGAGCAGCCTGGGCTAGTTGAGGGTGTCCCTGCTCCCTGCAGGGGGGCTGCACTAGATGCCCTTTGGAGGTCCCTTCCAGCCATAAACATTCTATGATTCTATGGGGAAATATTAACTTGTATTGCACGTAAAGAGAGTAGCAGTTTAAGCACAACACTGGGAATGACAGCAGGAGTGGAGGAGCCCAAGAAAAGGGTTGAAGAAGAGTGGACTGTAGGGAACTGTAAAAAATGAAGATGGGTTAAAGGTGTGGAAATGAGAAAGGTAACTGGGCATCTTTTGCTGAAACTTCCACAGGTCTGAAGCACTCATGTCAGCATCTTGGTGTTTCTGTGAGGCACAGCTGAACCATTCCACTGGAACTTGTACATCTAGGAGTGAAAACAGGCTGTACAGCAACAGGACTTCACTGTGAGATAGTAGCTCTTCAAAAGACTTAGGATCTTAATAGGTAAGTAGCTAAGTATGCACTCCCACAGCACTGATGAAGTCAAAAGGGATAATTTAATTCACAGCTGTATAACCTGAGGAATTTCAGTTAAGATTTGGGCAGCTGTGTAATTTCCATATTTGACACTGGTGTGACTACTAACAGGTCATACCTGAGCGTGGTGTACAGCACAGTGTGCTGAGAAACTATGACAAAAAATACAGGATTGCTTTCCAGAACTGCAGAAACTCTAACAAAATAGACTGTGCTTAAACAAAGTAAGAATGAGCAAATATCTTCCTGGGAGACAAATCTCTTGATGGGGTCCTGAGTCCTGCAGAAAAAGGTGCAACACACTTCAGCAGATGGAAGATGTTAGATATCTCACCTTTAGATGTTATACTGTAGACAGCTAGCTATGTTGCTCATCTGGAGTTCTTTTTAGAGCATATAAAGATAAAAAGTTCTGTCTCTGGGTGTGCTTTATCTGATTTATTTTACTTTCTGATGAGTTGGAACATTCTCTGGAGATGAGTTCCCTTGATTGTGGAGGTGAAGCATGCTCTGCTGTAAATACTTATATTAGATGTATTACCTGATTAGGGAAATGCATTCCAGGTATTACTGTTTGTGAGAGAAAAAAAAATGTTAATGGAGTTACTTCTTACCTCTCCAAAGGGCACAGTGCTAATATGTCTCTCTTCAGTGGATGAGGATCTGGGATCCTTTCAACCCTGTCTGGCACTGGGGTTTTTTTCAGTTTTTCTTCTTAAGTGAACTCATTGTATCTTTTAATGGGATTTATATGTGCAAATCTCCTAGAGGAGGGTGAAAAAAAGAAAATCTCAGAGTGTGTGAAGTACTTTAACCATTGCAGGAATAGAACCAAGACATAAAGAGAGATTTTATTTAGTAATTTGAAAAATGTTCTTTTTTTCTTAGTTGCACCAGGGTAAGGTAGAAGGGCAAATAGCCCTGAATAAACCTTTGTTCTGAAAACCTCTTTATTTTTGTAATCACAGAATTATTTTTATGCCCACAGTTGTGTATGTGTGTGAATATAGATAGAATTGGGCACTTAGGCTAGATCATTTCTAGTTCACATGAGGCCACTATTTGCTAGTTACAGAAAAATTCTAGTATTGTCCAGCTTAATGTCTTAAAGCCTTAGCTGAGACTAATATATAACATAAAAAAAAAATTAGTTTCAAACCTTTATTTCTAGCTATAGTGCAGACATTTCATAATCTTTTATAATGTTTCATATAGTTCACCACCAGACCTGAATATTATAAATATAAGCTAGTGCCATCTGGTTGTTCTAGCACCTCTCATCTCCCCTGGAAGTATTTTTACTGCAGCAGAAATACAGAAATGTAACTACAGAAAACAGTATACTGCAAGTGATGCATGAAATAAGGTGTACTTACTACTTTTCACAAGCTTGGTTCTCTGGCAAAGTCCACTGGACATGAAATACCCTGAAGCAAGGTGCTACATTCATTTTGTTATTAATATTTTTTGGGGTGTCAAAGTACTCTAGTAGCTACAAAAATGCAAAGTACATCCTTTTTTTTTTATGGAGCTCCCCATCCTCTTGAAAACTGAAATTGTTTGGATGACATAATAAAATTGCTGTAAGATTCAAGTAAAAAACTTGACATGTTTCATATGTTAGGAGTATGAAAAAAAGAAATCTAGAGGCCATCATGCTGTGTAGATACTGAGTATTCTCAGAAGTGTAAGAAAAATTCTACTACATTAAAAAAATACATCATATAGCACATGAACTGTTGCAAGCAACTACAGAGATTGATTTACTTTGTCACATGTCATATAAACACTTGTATATTTAAATGTATGCTTATTGAAAGTATGATATCTCAGGTCCCTACTGAGCACCCCCAACAATCTAAACTGTAAATAATCTTTTTTTTTTTTTACCAAAACATGTTAATGTTCGGTTTTGTAAAGCATTCTGATAGTTGCTTGAAAAGAAACTAAAATTAAGTCATTGTGCTTGGTAAACTTTTGTAACACATGCCAAAAAATTCTTAGAGATAAAATGGAAGTAAAACCAAGCATCATGAGATGTTGACAGGTTGAGTCAGATACTCCAGTGCTATATAATCTCTTTGCCCTAAAATCATGTTGAGATAGAATAGATTTTTCAGTATAAGCACTTTATGTTACTTTTACACTCCACTAGTAAAAATGTGGCATCACTTGAAATTGAGGAACTGAACATTTGTGAATTTTCATCTTCTAATATCCTGAGATCTCCTGTCTGAGAGAAAAGAGCTTTACCAATCATTCTCTGTATTTATTTTTTTCCAGTTGCCCCAACAGGAGTTTTGAAGGATGCTGTTCTGAAAACACTTAGTTCAACTTGGGCACAGCTTTGCATTTGAAAAGCAAACCACTTTATTTTCTAAAGTATGAGGCAGAGTTATTTATTTATTTGTTTATTTTAATAATAGGAAATATCAGTTACTGTTGAAAATTCTCTTTTCCAACCCTTTTCCTACAATGCTTTTGAAAAAGCACTTCACCTCACCACAGGGTTATTATTGAGCTGAACTGAGACTCAGAGTGTTCTTTTAAATAAAGTATTTTATTCACCAGAATACTGCTGCATCTCTCATTCAGCAATGATTTCCCTCCCCCTCTTCTTCTGGGAACAGCATGGATCATTTGTCCCAGGAGACAAGCTGTACTCTCACACAGATTCAATATTTTCTTTTTGTGCTGTTCCTTTTTTTTTTTTTTTCCTATCACACACATGTATATGCCACAGAACTAAAGATGAATAGATTTCCCTCATGTTGCTCATGAGGTTATCTTCAGTGGGATTCTGTCAGAAGTGTTTTGATGTCCTCAGAACATTTAACAAAGGTGAAAATGTTCTGGACAGAGAAACCATTTTGCTCACTAGGTTGATGTGCTGTAGCTCAGCTCGTTCCTACTGAAGAGACATCATTGTTTACTTGGAATAGAGATGATAAAAACCCTTGAGATTCATCTTCTCTCCTAATGCAGGGTTTGAAAAAGGCTCTTAAATGCCACTGATCCTGTTAGGGATGAGAATTAAAATATCAGTGTAATTTCTGAGAAATCATTTTGTTTATTGTGAAAGCTGGGTAGATTGATTGTCATTTTGAGTTAACAAAAACATGGATCACCTTATTCTTTTTAGAGGTAAAGCCTGCTAAAAATTGTTGTTTTCTCATGAGCAGCTCAGTGATTTGAACCACAAAGCTGCTGCACTGAAAGATCTGTCAGCTTTTCTGTTATCACATTCTTTTTGGAGAGGATCCTAATTAATTAATTTCAACTCCCATTAGGCTAAAACTTGGCTTATAATGCATATTATTGGTAGTTTTAAATTCATTTGCATTTGGAAATGCAAAAGATGTCGTTTTCTCACAGCTCTATTTCTAATCTGTTGCCTCTACAGCAAAATAATTCATTAGATTGAATTCTGGAAAATACAATATTCACAACTAGAGTGTGCATTGTTCATGGATCAAGGCTTTGTGGAAAGGAACAATCTGTGCAGCTTGAAGTTGTGCCTTTGAGACCCTCTCCTCTGGCTTAGTATGGTCTTGCTTCTAGTCTAAACCAACAGCTGATCTTAGCTTTGCCTGTAAGAAGTGGTTCCTGTGCAATGTACAGGTGAGAGAGCTACATCTGTTCTTCCCAGTGAATGTGAGTGGTGAAAAAGATGGTATTTCCTATTTCTGCATACTAGAATACAAGATCTAAGTAGCCTGCTCATTGGTACAAAAGGCAATGTTTTATACACCCAGCTGCTGTGATAGAGGACCACAACCTTGATGTTTTCTTTCCTTTTTGAAAATGCAATAAAAATATTCAGCTAGCTGTGTATGTTTTGCATTTGCCAGTGTGTGTTGTACAGATGATAAGTGTAAAATTTCACTGAATGCAATATAAATTATCTCAAGCAAACATTAATACTGCAACTGACTAAACCAAGATACATTGATGGTGCCTAGGAACTCATCTCTCAGCTTAACATTTCTCTTTTGATCTAGGAAAACCAATGCAGAACCAAATATTTGAGTAATGTTGAAGACACTGAGCTATTTAGCCCTATCAAACATGAGCTACAAAATATGGCCAATATAAAATATCAATTAAACCTTTCCTCTTTATAAACTCTTTTTGAGATCTACAGAAGAATGTGTACAATCATAAGTATTTTTATTGGTATTTGTTGGCAATATCTTCTTGCAGGCCTCTAAGGATGCCCTTGCCTTAGCACTCAAGGTACAAAGCAGAACAGCTAGGACACAGTATACCCTAAAATGGCTGTGCTGCACCCACATAGAGTCAGGTTTGACAGGCAGGTTTCCAAAAAGCACTGATGTAAATGCCTTCCCACCAACTTCAGTCCTGCCAGGATTTTACTTCTTATGGTATGATCATGTCAGCTGGGTAAAGCCTTTGGAGAAAATAGCACAACTTTGCCTTATATCATGTTGCTCAAAAGCACAGAACAAACTTTGTCATAAAAAAACCCATGTATATTAGTGTTGTAGAAATGTATAAACACTGCTTCTTGCTCCAAATTCTTCTGTTATGGTGGGGAGGCAGGATTAGGTGCATTATTGTGGTGTTACAGCCAGCAGAACCTTGTAACTTGAGTTTTAATTGGTTCCAAATTAATTTCTGTGACTGAGGAAGGAACCTCCTTAAGGCCTTTGTTGCCAAGAATAAATAACACTGTTTTCTGGTGAGGAAATGCTTGCTTAGTATGGCTAGTTCCACCTCTTCTGGAAAAAATAGCTTATTTAATTGCAACATAGAAATGTGTTCCTTTCTATTTCAGCATACAAATATGAACTTACTATTATGGCCTTGTTTAAACATTACCATGTATACTTTTCCAGAATGATGTTATTCTCTAACCCTATCACTAGAAAGCAGTAGTATATCAGTGTGAAAGAATTATTCAATTTTCTGCTCTTTGGATAAAAGTAGGCTATGAATATTTTGTATTTGCATAGACTTACATAATAGTAAACCTTTATCTGTAATGACAAACATTTTATTTTAGGTATTTTCAACTAAGATTTAATCAATTACAGCCATTTTTCCCTCTAGTTGGTATTCATTAGTGGAGCTCATAATTTCTGAACTGCAGTCTGCTGAAAAGAATAAAATTAGATCAATTGAGTTGTGTTTAATGGCTTGTGTTAAGCAGCTCATCTGAAAGGGCTCTAAACTTACATTTTCATAAGGTCTGCATTACTCAACTCATTGAATAGTGTGGTGATGAGTTATTTTTAGCTCCTACAGGTTTTATCCAAAGTGTTTTGGAGATAAAGAGCTAGGAAGAATTAGTGAAGTGAATGGGGATGCAGGATGAATTATGAAGTACTTTTAACTTCTGTTTTTTAGGAATGAAAGTTAGTCCAACTTGTTCTATCACTAATTGCCTGTGAGAAGAGCCCAGCACCAGCCTCTCTCCACTGTCAGGTAGTTGTAGAGAGTGATGAGACCTCCCCTCAGTCCTCAAACTAAACAGACCCAGCTGCTTCAGTCTCTCTTCAGAAGATTTATTCTCCAGGCCTTTCACCAGCTTCATTGCCCTCCTCTGGACTTGCTCCAGCACCTCCAGCTCTC
Organism: Ceyx cyanopectus; assembly: GCA_013401355.1. Lineage (NCBI taxonomy): Eukaryota > Metazoa > Chordata > Aves > Coraciiformes > Alcedinidae > Ceyx > Ceyx cyanopectus. Next base: position 17,583 of record VYZU01069879.1, read on the forward strand.
TTGTATTGAGGTGCTGTTTCTGTGCTCATCTAACAGCCTTTTGATATGTTTGGTGATTTTCTCTAGCTGAACAACCCCAGCTCCTTCAGCCTGTCCCCACAGCAGAGCTGTTCCAGCCTCTGAACATCTCTGTGGCCTCCTCTGGCCCTGCTCCATCAGCTCCATGTCTCTCCTGTGCTGAGGGCTCCAGAGCTGGATGCAATACTCCAGGGGAGGTCTGAGCAGAGCAGAGGGGCAGAATCACCTCTCTCAAATGTAAAACCTACACATCATTTCACCAGTTAGAATTTTGCATGAGGAAAAGAAATGTGTTTCTTGAGTGCTTTGAAAACAAACATTCAATCAACATGCAAGAAGCAGGAAGGTATTGTGGATATCATTATCCTTTCTGAGAAAAAAGTCACATATAAAATGTGCTGCCATCTCAGCAGAACTGCTATTTAGCTTCTGCCTACAAATACCCACATATTAATTGAATTTTTCATTAGGAACTTGCCCCAGTCTCCTCATTCACCCAGCTACAACCCAGCTGATGCAGCAGTTGCTATGGGAACAGCTGTTCCAACATTTTAATCTATATAAATATTGCTGGCTATACACTTCTTTGATAACACAGTTAACTTGGGTAACTGTTACTCCTCAGAAGCAAATGACTGTCGATGTTAATAATCAGATCAAACAAATTTAGAAGCATTTGCTTGCGAGCCGGGGAGAGGCTGCTTGTATAAAGCAAGGCTGACACCTGCTGGCTCCTTCTCTCGGACACAAACGTGTTTGCTGCATGCACATCACGTCCAGCTTTATTTAAAATAGTCTTTTTAACACGGAGGAGAATTTTGGTTTTCTAGAATCATCCCCTATTTCTTCTTTTATTTTATTTTTTTTTTCCTGAAGGTTGTGAATAATTCTTCTATAGGGCTTAGAGCTCATATTAGAAAATGTAAGCATATCCTTAGTATAAACATGGGCAGGATTGGGGCTTCCAGTCCTAACTTCCCAGATTGCACATTCAAGTTTGACATTTAGGACAAATTCAGTGGCACAAATTGGCTACTTAGGCATGCTGATGGACTCTGATTCAAGGGTGAATAAAGCTTTTTAGATTCCTTTTACAATGTCCTTCGTGATTTTTTTGAGGCAGAGAATGAATATTTAACAAATAATCTCTTCCAGGCAGAGCTTGTCTTATTAAGCATCATACATATGGCCAGTGCTTAAAAATACCTGAAATAAAGGCAGCAATAGGACATGCATAAATCCAGTGTGATGCCTATTCTCCTGACACCAGCAAGGCTATGGCAGAATGATGGGGGAACTGCAGGTGCACTGCAGAGCTGGTAGCTCCCAACAGAGCTGTGCCTGGCAGCTCTCAAGGGCAGGCTGAAAGTCTCAGTGTCAAGGAAAGGATTTCTCCAGTGACAAGTAGTTTGTAGGTCTCCTTTGTGGGGGTACAGCATAAACTCCCTCTGTTTAGCTTGGTAGCTAATGTGAGAGAAAGAGAGCAGAGCTTGAACTGCCCTCCCTTCTGCTCCACTTTCCTTTGAAAAGTGTTCTGCTGCTGGCATTATTAACTCTGAAACTCCCCATACAGCTGTGGACTGCAAGGGCTGGCTCTCCTGTGCAGCCATGGGAGAGGCACAAAGGTTTCCTTGTGACCACTCGTTCTTTTTGTGTCCCCACAAAAGGCCAGGCACAATGTAGGATGCTGTTAATAGCTGAAGCACAAGATGGGGTAATGTAAATGAAGCCTGAGCAGCTGAAGCTAAGGTTTGGGGGGAAACTGGGGCCTAAATGACTGTGCTTTATCTTTCTTATTGAGTCACTGCCACATGACTCTTTTGGCTTAATCCCTTCATAGCATTTGATGCAGAGGCACTCCATTGAGTTGTTTAAACACAAATTCATTATGTGCCACGCATGCTCAGATGCCCTTGGATGTGAATATGACTTTGTTATTACTCTGTCCTCCAGTGTGTATTTCACCTGCCTCTGTGAATACCAAGATGTTTTGGCAAAGTGCTTCACTGGGGGGGGCTGTCCTAACCAGTTCCTTGAGCTAACATTATGCTCTTCTCATTAGCATGTAGAAAAGGGCACTTTTTGGTTTAATAAGGCCTTATTAAGAACGTGCAAAATAGCCATGTGGAAGCAAAGAAACTGAGCATCATTGAAGCTGTGCATGCACCAGAGATGCAAAGAGCTCTGGCTTTTCAAAGAGAGAAGTGCTGTGGAGGGTCTGAAAAGTTTGTGCATGCCATGAATGTCCCTTCTGTTTCTTAGCTCTGCAGCAGTGTCAAAGAAGCTCCTATCTGTGAGAGGCAGACCTGACAAGACAGTATTGTTGTTGCTGGTTTTATTCCTGCCTCATCTTCCATCTGAAATTAATTGATCCAATGTCAGGATAAAATAGGACTAAGGAAGTGGTTGCACAGGCCTTGCTTTTAGGGCTCAGAAGTCCATGATGAGGGTACTCCACGTAATTCACATTTTGCTGGCAGGGACTTTGAAATGTAAGTGGAAGATGATGTGGGTTGGTTTGGGGTTTTTTTGTGTGTTTTTTTTTTGTGTGTTTTGTTTTGTTGTTATAAAGGAAGCAAGCCACTGTCAACCTATTTCTAGGTACAAAATATGTAGCCCTACATAAGTTCATAATTTGTGAACTTTTCTGTGACAGCTTGCCAAAGTGAGGGAACAGCAGTGGAACATTTTGATGTTTTACAGGTTGTGAAAAAAAAAAGAAGGTAAGAAGAAAGCCAGTGCTGTAGGTGCTGTGCAAAAACCCCAGTAAGTTCATTATCTACCACTGCAGATCTGTACCATTTTAGGACACCTGACAACCTCACCTTGCTGATTATTTTCTGGTTAAAAAATTTCTGTTCCTTACTTGTTAGATGCTGCTGTCCTGGATGTCTGACTCCTGAAGAGGAAAGCTACTGGACAGAAGCACCCAGGGTGATGAGAAGCACAGTAAGTTATTAGTGTTACAGGAGTGTGAGCATGGTCTTGTATCACTAAAATTGTAAATCTTGTTGCAAGGAATCATACATGGAAAGGAATAAATATGGTGGAATGCATTTTCATCACCAGTCAAAGAAAAGCATCCTCCCAAAGCCCCAAGAAGAATGTCTCTTGAGAGCAATTTCCTGAGAAAGCCTGTCTATAACTGAGCATAAAGCTGGAGGATCACACAGGATCATACAGGACTTCTGTAGCTCCACATTTCTGCAGCCTTTTTTCCATTCAGGGACCTTTTCAAATCAGGCTAGAGCAGGCAGAAATATAACTTTGAAGAAATTCACCCAGCACTGTGTTCTGCATTAGCAGCCCATAATTAATAGTTTTGAATTCTATATCCCAGAGCATTTTACACTCGTGTTTCCCATTTGCACTTCCACATCAGAACATCCTGTGTCCCTTCAGAGAAGCAATTATTTTGCAGCAGGCATTACAGATGCTGATACCTTTTAGTTACTTGTGATGTAGTCATCAAATTATTGTCTAGAGGGGTTCTTGAACTTAGAGCATCACAGATTGGCTGAGGTTGGAGACATCTCTGGATGGTCTTGTCCAGGATACTGCCCAAAGCAGGGCCAGCTGGATCAGGGTGCTTAGGTTGTGTCAGGTTTTGAGTATGTCTAAGGATGAAAACTTCATGACCTCTCTGTCCCAGTGTTTTGACAACCTTCAACATGAAGAAAAAAAAAAAGAAAAAGAAAGAAAAAGGTTTTCCATGTGTTAAGCATGCAATTCTTATATTTTGGTTTGTGCCTCACCCTGCCACTGGGCACTTCTGAGTAGAAGACTCACCCCTGTCAGGTATTTATGTTAAGATCCCAATGACCATTGCTTCTCAAGATGGAGCAGCCTCAATTCTTGCAGGTAGACTGGGAACTCAGGTCATCTGAAATCAGTTCTGGCATTTTTGAGCAAATCAGAGGTAAATTCTGTGTCCTGTCTCTGGAGTAGAGGCACAGAAATTCTGACCCAGAAGGAAGATAGGCTAAAGTAGCTTCAAGATACTTTAGTGCTCCTTTAACCTTGGGCTGCCCTGGTGCAAGCCCTAGTGTGATCTGTTTGAAATGTTTACCCCAACAGTTAGAGTGTATTTATTTCATGTAAACCATGCCATACAAGTTTATATGTAATATACTCCAACTGTTCGGGTTGGATTTGGGTTTTATTCCATGCTTTGTGTGTAGGAGAGTGGAACCCAGGATAAAGAATCCAAAATACCCCACTCCTTGTGCCAAGCTGGAGCTGCACCTCATCATCCTGGTCATTTTAATGCAGATTGTCTTGGGAGCTGCTGAGTTAAAGGGGTGGTAAGAGAGTTTCATATTCTTACAGCTTCTTCTTGCTGGAATACTTTGTGTTTAAAATTGTGATTGTTGCATTATAGCAGCCTTTATCATCATAACTGATTTTTTACCTTGATTTAACTCAAAAACTTTAATATTCCATTAATATACAGTACACTGGATATAAGACAGATGATGAGATTTGAATGAGCTTGTTTCTTTTTGATATTTTTATCTCTATGCATATGCATGGGATAGAAATATTGTCTTGAAAGGAACAAAAGTTCAAAAGATAATGGAGAGTTAAGAATTATTTGGAACTATCAATTTAAATATTGGGGAAGGAAAATACCTATAAATTAAAGTATCCTTGAAATGCAGTGGTGTCAAAAAGACAACAATCAACACTGAGAGCAAAAAAAAAGAAATAATTGACTATACAACAATTTTTGAGTTATGATTATGATCTTGCAACAGATAATTAATTCATTTCTGGTTTAATCAGAAGAGAATTTTCTTAAGTGACACTGCAGAGAAGTCTTTGCTCTCCATCTGGGAAGGTATTCTCTTTCTTCTCTGAGATGAAAGAAAAATTCAAGGAATAAGTTAGTATGTATGTGAACTAAGGCCACTTTGGGTTTGGATTTTTTGGATGGGAGAATTTGTAAATAATGGTAAAAATGCTAAAAATAAACAAACTGTAATTATATTACCTGTCTGAAATACTGTCAGAATGATCATACAGGAAAATATTATTTTGCATCTGTCCTCACTAAGATTTTCTGTGTTTCCATAACAATTTGGAAGGCCAACTTTACCTGTGATCCCTCTTTTCTCAGATTTCATGTTGTACTTTTAACTTATTTTCTTTACTTCTTGTCCATACTGCTTCAACCCCCATAATCACAGTTGAAGTGTCCTGTGTTTATTGCCCATATTAAATGTGAATAAATCAGCACAGTATTAACAGTTGATTACAGTGCATTGTCAATTTGGTCAATACAAGCCAGATAAACCAGACTTTTCTAAAAGAAAAAAGACCCCTGAAGTCTACTGATTGTTTTCAAGACATGCCCTAAGAGTCTATTTTAAAATTCAAGAAGTGAAGATGATTTCTTGTTTAACTTGTCCTCTCCTGGTGAGCTGATGTGTAATAAAAAACTGGCAGACCTATAAGCAATTGCTTCAGTGTTCCCATTCTGATTTTTTAAGTTTTTTTCCAGCAATGTTAGGACAGTCCTGGTTTCCAGTTTTGTACTGAGCTCATGACCAAAGCACCAGAGTGACATGCAGTGGAGCACAGAGCAGCATGAGGAACAGCTGCTGTGTGTTTGTTGTCTCACCCTCTCCTCAGGGGCATGAGTTTGCACAGGCAAATGTTTTCTTTTGGAATTATTTTTAATACTGTGCTAATGAGAGAAGTGAGGGGGAAAGCCATGTGCTTGCTGTTCAGAGTGAGACTGGTTATATCCTTATTTTCTTTCTTACATCAAACATTGAATAAGCATTCAGGAATTACCTGCCTGCTTCACAAACAGGCTTTACTCTTTGTAGAGAGTAAGTTATGGATATTATCTCTTTGCTGCTCCAGGGAGAAAAATATGTTGTTTGTTTGAGGTTTTTTTAGTAGACTAATCTAAAGGAAAGCTTAAAACAAAAACCAACCCAAAATTTAATTCTTCTGTCTCCACACCCATAGAATGCTATTTTTTCCAAGGCAAGTGGATGCTCCTAAATCCAGAAAAACAGCAGTACTACTTCAGTGAAGCCAATTGTGCTTATCTCCAGTACTTCTGTATGTGGGACAAGATGAAAATTGGACAAGAAGCAACAGTGAGAAAGGTTCTTTTGGAAATGAACTCTNTGCTTCTCAAGATGGAGCAGCCTCAATTCTTGCAGGTAGACTGGGAACTCAGGTCATCTGAAATCAGTTCTGGCATTTTTGAGCAAATCAGAGGTAAATTCTGTGTCCTGTCTCTGGAGTAGAGGCACAGAAATTCTGACCCAGAAGGAAGATAGGCTAAAGTAGCTTCAAGATACTTTAGTGCTCCTTTAACCTTGGGCTGCCCTGGTGCAAGCCCTAGTGTGATCTGTTTGAAATGTTTACCCCAACAGTTAGAGTGTATTTATTTCATGTAAACCATGCCATACAAGTTTATATGTAATATACTCCAACTGTTCGGGTTGGATTTGGGTTTTATTCCATGCTTTGTGTGTAGGAGAGTGGAACCCAGGATAAAGAATCCAAAATACCCCACTCCTTGTGCCAAGCTGGAGCTGCACCTCATCATCCTGGTCATTTTAATGCAGATTGTCTTGGGAGCTGCTGAGTTAAAGGGGTGGTAAGAGAGTTTCATATTCTTACAGCTTCTTCTTGCTGGAATACTTTGTGTTTAAAATTGTGATTGTTGCATTATAGCAGCCTTTATCATCATAACTGATTTTTTACCTTGATTTAACTCAAAAACTTTAATATTCCATTAATATACAGTACACTGGATATAAGACAGATGATGAGATTTGAATGAGCTTGTTTCTTTTTGATATTTTTATCTCTATGCATATGCATGGGATAGAAATATTGTCTTGAAAGGAACAAAAGTTCAAAAGATAATGGAGAGTTAAGAATTATTTGGAACTATCAATTTAAATATTGGGGAAGGAAAATACCTATAAATTAAAGTATCCTTGAAATGCAGTGGTGTCAAAAAGACAACAATCAACACTGAGAGCAAAAAAAAAGAAATAATTGACTATACAACAATTTTTGAGTTATGATTATGATCTTGCAACAGATAATTAATTCATTTCTGGTTTAATCAGAAGAGAATTTTCTTAAGTGACACTGCAGAGAAGTCTTTGCTCTCCATCTGGGAAGGTATTCTCTTTCTTCTCTGAGATGAAAGAAAAATTCAAGGAATAAGTTAGTATGTATGTGAACTAAGGCCACTTTGGGTTTGGATTTTTTGGATGGGAGAATTTGTAAATAATGGTAAAAATGCTAAAAATAAACAAACTGTAATTATATTACCTGTCTGAAATACTGTCAGAATGATCATACAGGAAAATATTATTTTGCATCTGTCCTCACTAAGATTTTCTGTGTTTCCATAACAATTTGGAAGGCCAACTTTACCTGTGATCCCTCTTTTCTCAGATTTCATGTTGTACTTTTAACTTATTTTCTTTACTTCTTGTCCATACTGCTTCAACATATATTTTTCTCTCTTTC
>VYZU01069880.1:0-47114 GCA_013401355.1 Ceyx cyanopectus
AAAAAAAAAGATTTTAAAAATATATAAATAAAATACTAACTAGAAACCAGGACACAGTTCACAAGCTTAACATGAAGGATCCAGACAAGAAACCATCTAGCAGAACGCTCCAGGCAGCATCCAGGATTCTGTCTGCAGTCCAAAGAAACAGCAGATGCACTACAGACAGAACTCTGGGTACACTGGGTGGACAAGAGGTTGGAAAAGGGCCCTTGTTAGCAAAGTCTCCTGTGCCGCAAGAGCGGGCAGCAGGGCCAGCAGCACTGCAAGCTCCCTCGCGTGGCCATGACAAGCCAGGATCGCCTGCTCAGGAGCAAGCACTATCTAGGAATAAACAGCAAGTTGTATTTTCATGGTCCATTAAGTCTTTGGCTTCTTTGTGGAGACTCCTTGCAAAGAGATAATTGCTGCCAAATGAGGTGGTGGGCTACATGGAGTAGTCGCAAGCTAAGTGGAGAAAAACCTCTTGTGTTGTGAAAGTTCTGGAGAATTCCCATTTCACAGATTTTCCTGAAAACGTAGCCAGGTTAGCCCAGATCACTGCTTGCAGACTCAGAAGACAAGAGAAACCTAGTCTCCATCTCCTGCTCTGCCCTGTATCAGAGCAAGGATCGCAGCTTCAGTTGTTGACATCCAGCTGAACACACTGACTGCAAATCTGCATTTTATGCTGGTTTCTCAATTTCGCCTGCTAGCTAAAACAATTAGGGCACTCAGCTCACTGCACATTCTAAGAGGAAGAGTGTTTTGACCCCTTTTCACATAGAGAAGCTGTAACTGTTCATACTGTGCAGCACAGCTCCAGGAGCAGAGACAAGCCCTGCCTCAGAACAGCTGACACCACAATGGTAAGGCACCCACTGCAATGGGGGAATGAATCTCTGCACTGGAATCTCTGATCTAAGCCCAGCAGAACCCTGACAGGTACTTCAGTGCACTGAACAGCAGTTGTGTGTACAACAGTCAGAGGTTTTTAACAGAAATTTCCTCTTTTAGTAAAAAGCAAATGATGGACAAAGGCTTTGGATTCAGAAAATCAGCAATTTCCATTCGGAAGAAATGGGGGGAAAAAAAAAATAAGATCACATTTACTTGGAAAGTTCCTACCAAGCTCTCCTGCCTGTCAGACCCCTCATTGGGGCCTGAACATCTCTGGGGCACAGACTCCACTGAAACAGGCCATCAAGGTTAAACCCAAACTAGGGGAATGACGTATAATTTCCAGCACCTATTTAGCAAGTACAAAGACTCTTAAAACATATTTGTCTAAAGTATCCTCCCAACACTCCTTATCAGTCCCATCTTATTAGAATAAGAACAAACTGGCGCAGTGAAAGCTTTGACTAAGGCTGCCAAGCCAGCCACTGCAGAGCCTTGGAGCTTGACTGCCCCATGGTGCTCATTTCTTTAGGGATCATCTCCCTGTAAGATGATTTTCAGTGTTCTTCCGGCATTCTGAAATCAAATGCATCCGAGGGCAAAACTCTTTCTTAACAAACTTGGACAAGTTGGGAGAGTCAAGGAGATGTGCCATATTTTGAGAGTGGTTCATCATTGTATCATACAGAAGAAGAGCAGAACCAATTAATATTTTCTCCTGCTCCTCATTGCACGTCTCCTCCTCCTATGCAACACTACCAGCTCCTGCCACATAGATGGATTACCCCGAGGATCTTTGCTTCCTGGCAGATAAGATGCTGTATTTCTCTGCCCAGATGCTATGCAGACTGGTTCTCAAAAAAAAAAAAAAAAAAAAAGCAGAATGGATCCACTTTCAGCCTTAACAAAGAAAAGGCTTATGCTCTGAATTTATCTACCATCCCATCTCTTCCTTCTCCACCCCTGCAGCCACCTTCTTTGGAAAGGAAAACTTGAGCGTGTGCATTTGTGAGAATTTGTTTCCTCAGCTGAAGGGAATTAAACCATAAAAGCCTAAAGCCAGCTCATCCAGATAAAAGAATGTGCAGCACGGAGGGATGAGTCTGTTCAGCAGCTCGTCACCTCCTGAATGTCACCCGTCCTTCAGGCTGCTGCTGGAACCTCTTCCCCAGGCTGCCTGCTCTCGTCGGTCAATGAGCACTATTGTGCACAGTGGCTATTGGTAACAGAATTCAATACCTGAGCCTTCAACCTCATTCCAGCTGCAAATGGTCCTACAGCAACTCACCCAGCTGCTGACAGGCTGACAGCCCAGCACCATGAGCTGGGAGCTGCAGCTCCTCTGAGGAGACACAGAGCACGTCCTCAGGGTGACCGCTCACTGGGCTTCCCGGGGACACTGAGCCTGGGGCTGGGGTTGCACCTCTGTGGCCAGCACCTCCCGTCTGGGAAGCTGTTAAAAGGCAGGGCAGAGTCTGCTACCGACCTCCACTAGAAACAATCTTCAGCAGCTGGACTGAAAAAAAGTTGGGGGGAACATCATGTTTTCCCCTTTTTACCTCACACTGCAGCAACTCAGCTGCTTGGTGCAACACCACAGACCTGTGCATTAGGTAACAACCACGCACTCATCACAAGGGCCATGTCATTTCTTTACAGATTGAACCCAACTAAGTCTACCAAGGGTTAAAAAAACCTCCTAATTTTTTTTTTTGGTGGTCTTTGGGTACAGAATCTCTTATAATAAGACTATTTGTATTCATACTGGCAGAGTAAACACTACATGTTCATGCCCAGGCAGCTCTGTGCTTGTAATTTCAGCAAGAACAGAGCTGTGTCCCTGAGGGACTTTGCTATTTCCCCAGCCACCATCCACTCAAATGCTGAATGAGAGCAGAGAACGAGAGAAAGATGATGGCATAAGCCTCCCCAGAACCACAGCCTCGGTTTTCACTCGGAATGCAGGGAATAGCTCATTTCAGGTTTAATTATATGAGTTAAAACATTCCTCCTATAGGCCAGCAGAAGACAAGGACATAGGGCTCCCATAGCCACCATTTACTGATTAGGTTCAATTTGCAACCATCATATTCAAAACCTTCCCCTGACAAGACACAAGCAGTGAATAGTGATAAAAACCCCTATTTCCTCTCATCACTATATGTTTTTCAACAGTTTTTGCTAACCTTAAGTTATATATCTAGTAAAAGGATGGGGTTAGTTCAACAATGCTAAGAAAATATAAACACCACCAGTTTGAACTGTTCAAATTTAGATGTTCATTCACCAAATCCCATAAAGCCAAGGCAAAAAAATTAAACACATCTTCTACTAGTTAGCTTTATTCTGCAGTCATTTCAATGCCATCCTTGCACACGACAGGAAAAGCCCACCTCACAGTCCAGCCCCCTCCTGCCTGAACTGCAGGAGTCACTATTACCCCAGAAGCATTAGCACGTTGTCAGACTTGAGTAAATCCTTCACTAGAGGGGGATGTTGCACACACCTTGCCAGTGTGCTGCACAAACACCATGTGTATTTAAATGGAAAGCATAAAATCGAGGTTTCATTTATTTTAAGCAAATGAAAACATTTCTGTTTGGTCTTGTAAAACATATTATGCTCAGGTACAAACCCCGGTTACCCAGAATTGCTGAATGAGCACTTTTTAATTACGAAGGAAAAACCACCTAGGCACAGGTTTGAAATGGAATCATCATTTACTATGGAGGTTAAAATGCCCGTTGTAGGGAAGGTATTAATTTTTAATGAAACAAAAATCTCATTTTCAAGGGAGAGATTTCATCTGTGAAATACGGAATGAATAGATTTTGTGCCTGGCTGGTAAATTTTCATTACAATTGTCAAACCTAGTCCAAACCACAGGACACAGGAAGAAAAGTAGCATGAAAGAAAGTGCAACTTGCCTCATTTCCTCCTGGCAGCCTGTTCATGTGCACGAGCTGGCCCTGATCATCCAACACCAGCTCAGTGTAGGTGAGAATGTCGGAAGGCAGTGGTGGTGTTGGCAGGAATGCGTGTTCATTCATGGAGTCCCAGAGTTTAATCAAAGACTAGAGGATGAAAAGATAAATTCTTGTTAAGAACATAATCTGCAGATATTTTTATTCAACCCACTGTGACTTAATATCCAAGACAGAACACTCTGAAATACCCCTCCTTACAATTTGACTGACAACATTCAGTGGATATTGGAATCTAAACCATGAAACACAGATTCACTCAAAGTAGGGTAATTCAAACTATGTGATCCAGGATAAAACCCAGCAAATCAGATACACAATAAATTCTGCAACTCATGAACCCATTCAATGATGTATCAGCTGAGTCCTAGGAACCATCACCCCTGCACTGTCTAACCCTCTAGGAAGGTGAGATATCAGGGTGGGAAAACAAAGGGACATAAACAAGAAAAGGAAGATGGTTCACCTTCCAGATTCTACCATCTGACTTATTAGTGGGACAACAGCAACAGTGTATCAAGAGTCATAATTTCTTTCAAGGTAGCCTCAATATATAGCTGTGTAAACTTAGAGGACTCCAGGACACTTGCTTCCCTGACAAGCAAGGATGGCAACTGGTAGAAGTGCTTTGCAGGTACAGACGTTTAGAACACCCTCCCACTTACCTGCCGAAACATCTCAGGAATGTCATAGACATAGGATGTTCCTAAAGACTGTGCCTGGAACCTCTTGGACTGCAGCAGGTCTTTGGTCACGTAGGGGGTATTGATCAGCATCCCATGAAGTGGTCCCTGTTTATCCCCATATGCCTGGAACATAATCTGCAGCACAAAACATAACTCAATTACTGATTAACCCATTGGATCCATACACCCATCTCACCCAGACTGTACCAAGAACCATCAGGCTATTCTGGACAGATCAGGCTCATTTCTGCTCTGCACAAGGACACTGAAACCCCACTGATCCTGCATTATGACCCTTTGGGGACAGCGCTGGACCATAACCACGCCGAGCGGGGCAATGCTGACTTATCACCATGGCAGAAAGCAAAGTGAACAGAGCCACGTCCCCACAGAGAAAGAAAAACCAGCCCGTGAGTGAGATGGCTTCACATTCAGCAGAATCTCCCATAGCACCGTGCCCGTGCCAATGGATGGTGGGAGCAGGGAGTGGAGAACTCCGTTACTGACACCCCGAGCGGTACCCACATCTCTGCTGACTGACTGTGGAAGCCAGGTCAAGATGTGCATATGTCATTAGGCTTGAAGTTTTTATATTCTAAGTTTAAAAGATTTTTTTCCAGAGTAGCGAGATGAGTTATCAGCTGCCATGCTTCACAGCACTATATATTCCACTCCCAGTACTGGGAAGGAAATCTGTGTCAAGGAAGGTGTAGGAGGAGCACTGCTTACCCAGGACAGCACTGCGCCGGCACTGCTTACCAGAGACACCCTGACAGGAGCAGCACCACGAGGTTGTTTTTAACAGAACAGTGGTCAGATCTGATGTGACAAACAGCAGATCTTTTTTTTCCTAATTGCAGATGGATTTATTGAAGCAATCCACTTAAGAGAAAAACGCAGTAAGTGTATGCTAGCTTTTAAATTAAAAGTAGTAGTTTGTGCTCTCTTCAATCTTCACAAACACTGCTTTGTGAAGCAGCTTGCTCAATAGGAGAAGTATTTATTTGTTCAGGGTAACAAGTATTTGTGACAATGTCTGTGTTAGAAGCAGTTCCTGCACTTGGGACCTAATTCTCAAATCTCTGGAAAGCTTCAGAGCAGTTCTGCAGAACTAGAGAATTCTGAACATCACCACTGACTGCTACACAAACAAGAGATCAGGGACCTCCTCCCATGATGAATTTATTTTTTCACTCTTCAGAAGTCATGGTAGTGACCAGCACACACTACACCAGTAATGTTCAAATTCTTTTAGAAGAATCTTCTAAGTTCAAAGTAAGCCCCTGAAAACAGGTAGAAAACACACAGATCTGAACCCATCCTATAAGCCTCCACCATGAGGGGGAAGATTTATCACAGTTCTTTAAAAAAAATTAACACCTTCAAACTTTGTAAAAAAACCCTCATCCCAAGTATTCTAAGAGTTAATTGAAATAACTCCTATCAGTGTAATCTTTTACTAGAAGCTGCTTTAATATCCTGGAAAAACAAAATAAATCAGATTTTGGAAAACATCAAATATTAGAAAAGTTGCTAAAAGCCATCCATACACACACAAGCACATTCCCCTGGCATGAAAAAAATAAAGCTCATCAGAGACCGAGCTGAAAAGGAAAGGTGACCTTCACAAATGACTAACAAAACTCTTGCGTTAAGCTCAGCTACTGGAGATTATTATTAAAATGTTCTTTTCTTTCCTCATCTCCACTCAAAGGCAGAAGCAAAGTAAAACCTACAGACACTATCTGCCCTAGGATCTCCAGAGCTGGATGGACTGTACAGCCAAGCAGCTTGCTGGGAAAAATTTAAATGGAGGAGGAGGGGAGAAAAGGTGACTCAGCACTTTGTGTTCAACATTAGCGGTGCCTGAGTGATTTATTCTGCTGCTACTACTGCATGGCAGAGAGATTATTACAGAGGAAGATGCAAACACTTCTGTATTTAAATATTTTCCATGCATCCTATGCTCCATGTATTTTAGCATATGTAGCTATTTCAGTTAACCACACTACTGCTGTGCCACAAAAAGCTGAAATACCAGAATAGCCACAACCATTATAAAAGAGCCCATTACACTTCATAAAAATGATATAAAAGTACCTTCAATAATTTTTTATCATCCTACCCAGGTCATTCCCTATATCTTTAGAACTGAAAAGATAAGTTCACAGATCTTCTCTATCTACTCAGGGAAACATATAATTAATAATTAATTTTTTTTTATGACTACCTAAAGCACAAGCATCCACAACGATTACTTTTCTATTGCTCTTTTGAGCACTGTGCTACAGAGGAAAACAGATGGACAAATGACTGAAGTCACATGCCAACCGACTGGAAGGGATGTGCTTTTACAGGACTGATCACATTTCGCACACCTACACACCTCCCACAGTTACCTTTACATTCTTCCTCCTTTGGCACCGCGGAAGGACAATTGTACATTACCTGGAAACACCGCAAACCGCAGAACAGCTTCCTCAGGTACAACGTGTCCCGCTCAAAGGAGCTGCTCATCAAACCCTCGAGCCATAGGGAACCGTACCTGTGCTGTCCTGGGGTCCGTCACTTCTTTGTACAGGCTGATGTCCAGGTAGTAGCCAGACTCGTTGGTCAGGAAGAGACGAATGGGAATTGCCTTCCCAGTCGGCGTCAAACGGATGTTGATCTTTAGTTCGGCTTGGAGGACACGGAGCTTCCACAGGCGACTCCCATAGCGCATCACCATGGACCGCACGGACTCTTCGATCTTAAAACAGAAGGAGAATTTCCCTCACCCTTCTGGAAATGCCCTGTGCTGTGTCACCCCCAACCCACTGCTGTCCTCAAAAGGACCCCAGTGTTCAGGGAGGGCATCGCATAAGATGAGAGATGGAAGCACCAAAGAGCAACACGTGCCCGGTGCTGTCCTGGGACCTCAGTGGTCTGTCTGTTCTCATCTTAATGAGCCTTGGGATAGGAGATGAACTCAGCCTGGGGAATACTGAGGTAGAGGGACAATGCTGGATTCACATTCCTTTATCCTCATGGCCCCTGCTTCCCCGGCAGCCACCTCCCTTCCCACAGGCACAGCTCACAGTTGAGCTACCAGAGTCAGGGAAGTCCCTGGCAGTTCCGTAGCACTTTCCATGCACAACAACCATGTTTCACCGCGCGGTACCGTGCTGTAAATCAGCAAAGCAATTACTACCTGGAGCTTGGCCTTCCGGGCTGCGATTAAACTTTGGAACACACTACTCTTGGCAAAAAGCGCATAGTAAAAAGAGGCAATTTAGAGGCTGTTTTTAACATTCTTTCAAAAAATAAAAAGTCTCTTTTCCACAGAAGCTTAGGGAAAAGTCACTCTGTGGATATGAGGACAGCCTAATTTCCAGGGGCTGAATATCCCACCTTCTCCTGGACTTCCTGGGAACTAAAAATCAGGGTGCGCTGAGAGAGGATTTATTGCAAAGCAATTTAAGCCAAGAATTTTTTAATCATGATTTAAAAGTCAGCAAGTGAGAGATACTTATTTTGATAACCAATTCATCTTTTTAAACTTTCAGCTACTCTCGTAAGGAAAGGTCAGCTCTCATCTGTCGGTAACCATGAACAGAATGTTGATTTCCAACTAAATGCAGCCTTTACAGTTTATTTGGGACTTTCTTTGTGGTGGTTCTGCTAACCAGAGACATGCTTTATGCCTAAACACTTTCATTTCTGTATCTACAAAGCTTAATGTTCATTTATTTATAACGTTGATCTCTGTGGTTTTGTATCAGAGAATGAAAATGAGGCACTGCTTTTTGTAGCTGAATTTGCAAATTCTTTTTAAGTTCATGATTTATCTCACGTTTTCTTTGGATAGAATCTGGACTTTTGTAACAAACAGAAGAGCACTTAAAGCTATTTCCTTATTAAAATTGTTTATCTCCAACACACAGTGAGAGAATAAGTTTCGTTTCAAACACAAACTGTATTTTTAATAAGCTGTTCCTTGGATTACACAGAGGGAGTGAGCTGCACTGCCTGAAGGACAGCGGTACTCCGCTAAAAATAGAAGCTCTGCTACTCCTGAAGCTTACATTTCATATTCATTCATAGACTGGAGAAAACCCCAAAGCTTTTGTCCTTCCTCACAGCCAAACATGTTCCTGACATGAAGCAAACTAATCACTTGACAGAAGTGGCCAAACTAAACAGTATTGTCTCTGCTTTTGAGGAGACCTTGGTTCAGCACCTCAACAAGCCATCTTTAGTTAGCAACATCTGTTAGTTAGGTGATTCTGCTTTCTTTACTGAAAAGCAGAGCTCTAGTATTTGTAGAGAAAGTAAACTGACCCTCAAGTCACCATTTCTAATACCCATGCCAAATTTCTCATGATTTTGGTTATAAAATGCATGGTAGTAACTGCATGTCATTCACCAGACAGTGTTAAAGCATACTCCATCAGCTGGTGTACTTCCAGGGCAGCAAGAGACCATTTAATGCTGGTGAGTCCCACACAAGTAAAACAAAGGGTTCAGAGCTATGGAAGAGATCTCACCTTAGATGGGTCCATGATGACAGTAGGCACGAAGTTCAAGAAGATGTGATTGCAGTCTGTGCGCACATTGGTGTTATTAAACGCCACCTCCAGCTCATCCATGGCTTCCAAGAGCAATCGCTCTCCCTCGTTTTGCAGATACTCAAAGGAGGCTTCCTGCCAGATATCATCAACAAATTATTTACTTTCTACTCAAAAAAGCAACCAAAAAAAACCCCACAGCCCAAGAATACAGTGTTTGAAAAAACACAGAAGGACTTGACTGAGAAAATGGGTCAGATGTGCAATGCTGAAAGTGATCCATTGTGATCCCAGAGCCAATGCTCCCACTGCCCAGGCTCATGGCCCCAGCCAACCTGACCCTCACTCAGGTTGGAATGAATCCCAAAGCAGACACGGCACACCCATCAGGCAGTGGGTGTGATGCACATTTATTATATAATGCTGATTATATCTTTAAGCTGTGGTCACTTTTTTGGCTGATGTTCCTGTTCATCCTGTATTCCTCTTCATCTGCCCACCTTCCTCATCTTTAAGACTCATGATAGGAAAATCCACGTAACCTGACTCTTCTTGAGGGTTGCACTAGATGATTTTTAAAGTTCCTTTCCAACCCAAACCATTCTATGATTCCTGCAACAGTGAAGGAGAAGCACAGAGAAACAGCCACTGCTTCAAAACGCAAGGGTTTCTGAGTGGCCACAGGGATACCAGGGCTTTGAAAAACGTGTTTCTGCAGAGCAGCAAAGAGAGGGCTCACCTACAGGACTCTCAACAGATAATATAGGCGTGCATTAAGATAATTTGAGGAGTGTGTCCAGCAAATCAAGGGAGCTTCTCCTCCCTCTCTACTCTGCCCTAGTAAGACCTCATCTGGAGTATTGTATCTAGTTTGGGGGTCCCCAGTTCAAGAGGGATAGGGATCTACTGGAGAGTGTCCAGTGTAGTCTACAAGGATGATGAAGGGGCAGGCACACCTGCCTTATGAGGAAAAAGACTGAGAGCCCTGGGGGTTTTTAGTTTAGAGAGGAAAAGACTAACAGGGGTTCTAATTAATGTCTATAAATACATATGGGCTGGGTGTCAAGAAGGCAGGGACAACCTCTTCTCATTTGTGCCCTGTGACAGGATGAGGAACAATGGATTCAAGCTGGAACACAGGAAGTTCCACTTCAACATGAGGAAGAACTTCCGTTCTGTGAGAGTTATAGAGCATTGGAACAGACTCCCCAGAGAGGTTGTGGAGTCTCCTTCTCTGGAGACTTTCCAGACCTGTCTGGATGCATTTCTGAGTGATCTGATCTAGTTCTGTCCCGCTTTGGCAGAAGGGTTGGACTCAGTGACCTTCAGAGGTCCCTTCCAACCCCCACCAATCTGTGGTATGTTCCCCTGGAGGTTTCTAGAACAACTTCCAGTGTTTCATACCCTCTCCTGGGATGGGCCCTCACAAAACTCACCTTGGTGACCAGATCCGAGTGCCGTATAATCGCCCTCACAAAGAACCTGTAGTCTGTCACCTCAGTGCCCACTTCAACCTTAGCTGCGCCCAGGTAGAGATGCATTTTGTGATTGGCACACGGGATGGCAGTGAGATCAAAGTTCCGCATCCGGTTCAGCTCCAGCTGGAAGGCCAGAGCTGGCTCCAGGTGACGGTAAATTCTGTCTTCCTCAAACTGGAGGCACCCAGTGGCATGAGGAAAGAGAAGGGCAAGAGAGAGAAGGGCAAGAGAGAGAAGGGCAAGAGAGAGAAGGGCAAGAGAGAGAAGGGCAAGAGAGAGAAGGGCAAGAGAGAGAAGGGCAAGAGAGAGAAGGGCAAGAGAGAGAAGGGCAAGAGAGAGAAGGGCAAGAGAGAGAAGGGCAAGAGAGAGAAGGGCAAGAGAGAGAAGGGCAAGAGAGAGAAGGGCAAGAGAGAGAAGGGCAAGAGAGAGAAGGGCAAGAGAGAGAAGGGCAAGAGAGAGAAGGGCAAGAGAGAGAAGGGCAAGAGAGAGAAGGGCAAGAGAGAGAAGGGCAAGAGAGAGAAGGGCAAGAGAGAGAAGGGCAAGAGAGAGAAGGGCAAGAGAGAGAAGGGCAAGAGAGAGAAGGGCAAGAGAGAGAAGGGCAAGAGAGAGAAGGGCAGGAGAGAGAAGGGCAGGAGAGAGAAGGGCAGGAGAGAGAAGGGCAGGAGAGAGAAGGGCAGGAGAGAGAAGGGCAAGAGAGAGAAGGGCAAGAGAGAGAAGGGCAAGAGAGAGAAGGGCAAGAGAGAGAAGGGCAAGAGAGAGAAGGGCAAGAGAGAGAAGGGCAAGAGAGAGAAGGGTGGGTTAAGACGCTGAAACACTAAGGGTGGGAAGAACTAGACAACACCCTTATGAAATATCCTATTGAATTAAAAAAAAAAACTAAAAATTCAAATGAATCCAATCTGGAATTTTCTGTCTCAGGTTCATTAGCACTGAGAGCTGCAATGGAATTGTTTAAATACAGAGACTGGGAGACAAGCTGTAAGATAGTTCTCAATCTCAAACCCACCCTCCTTTTTCAGAGAATCCAGAAAGTGTGTGTTTGAATCATTGTGCTGCTTCCAATGCTCCCTTGTTATACTGCAACTAAAATCTGCAAAAGACAGAAGCTTCAGGACAGGCTTCCAAATGAAAGAATTTTAGTCCCCAGATCACAGAGAGGGATCGTTGGTCACTGACAGCAATGGGTGTGTGGGATGACTGGAGGAGGAAATACCCCACTGGGCAGTGAAGCTGGGCTGAAGTAGCTCCCACCCTCTTAAGACTGTCAGGGAACAGCTACATGAAAGAAGGATAAAGCCAACACGTAAAGACAAGTATTAAGAATATAAAACTTACCTTATCCCGGGCACGGAACGTGAAGAACTTTGGAAATTCCCTCTGTTTGGAAAGAAAAAAAACCATGCTGTGAGGCCTGCAGAACAAACCTGTTTGATCTACCCAGAGAGTGCTCGCAGGCCAGACCTGGGGCAGCACCAGCAGAGGAGAGGACAGAAGGTGTTACAAGCTACTTTTTCAACATCATGAAGCATGGTGGAAAAGCAAGTCACCCTCAAGAAGGCAGCAGAGGTAGTTTAAACCTGTTTTCAACAGAGGCTACTTGATTGGCTTTTCATTATTGTCAATTATGAACAGACAGTAAGATGGGATTGTCCAGAAAGTGGTGGGAAACTTCTTCTAGTCCTATTATGATTAATATGTGAATGCTTGGGAGCCATGGAATGATAGAAACACTCCAGTATGTGAGCAGATGTCCACAAAGCAATGATCTCTAGCTCTCTTCATACTATTACTGCTAGAAATACTCTCTTCCCAAAGAAAACCATGAATTGTAATCAAATAACTTTATCCTCATATATTTAAATAGTACTCTGCAATAATCCTCCAGTTATGACAATATTTCTCTGTCATTCTATTGCACAGATAAAATCCTAGCAAATAGTAAGGGCTTTACATTTTTTTGTGCCGTGTTGCATGTGTCTTAGAAGAAGAGAGAAAGACTAGATGGAATCCTGCTGCCCATCCCTCACCTGAGCACAGCCATCCATTTCTGTGGAATTACACTTTTACTAGCTGGAGGAACTTCTGTGGATGCTTTGCACCAGCAAGAGCATGGAAGCCATACCAGGCCACCCAAAAGGGCACACACAACTTGCCAAAACTGCCTTACTAAGAAAAAAAAATAAGGTATCTGACCTGGTGACCCTGAATTTCTGAATCACACTTCACTTGTTCAATGAAAGACTTGCAACCCTGGCTTGAGTCAGTGCAACAACTTGTGTGTGGTGACAGAGTACAAGGCTCCACTAAGCAACACAGTTTTTAAGGCTAGAAGTAATCTTCCCAGATAGTCATCTTCCTCACCTCCTATAATGAACAGTCCCCAGAACTTCACCTGACAACTCTCAGTTGAGAAAAACGACTTGTGTTTGCCTGGAGTGTCTTGCAGACTAGCTGGTGGTACAAGAAATATGGGCATATTAGGGTAGCCTATCAGCATCAACTGCACTCTAAGAAAACAACCACTTCCATGCTTTTTCACTTCTCTTCCAAATCCCTCCTACCTGTCCTCCTCTGCACGCTGCCAACTGCTCCTCACATCATCCCTGCTCATTCTATCACTAATGTAATTGCTTTCAAGGCATCTGAGTACTGTTGTGGGCAAATATAATAATTAGATGTGCACACACACAAAAATTCTCAGTACTCTGGTACCAAAATCCAAAAGAGTGCTCCATTTCCTAGGCAGAAGAATTATACCCCTGCTGTGTTCTAATCAACCAACCATCATCAAGACAATCAAAATAATTTGCCTAAATTAGCCAATCAAGACACCCCGCAAACTGCAGAATGTGGAAAGCTACAACAGAAATCATCATAGTTGATTATTATACTAATAATCATGTTAAAAACCTAATGAGATGAGGAAATTGGAAGCTTGCTGGAGCAACTCTCTATTACCTCAACATGCTGGGAACTAATTATATAGACTGTAATTAAAACAAAAACAAACTCAAGCCCAGGCCCTGGCTAAGTTAATAGTTGGTCCAGTAATAAAGGGAGTAGAATAGGAGATGGTAATAAAGAGTGACACTGATCCCAGAGGTACTCTACAAACTTTGCAGAGAGCTGACAAGCTTTCTGCCTCCTCCAGCTTAGGAGCCAAACCAGCCAGTGCTCCAGGAAAGCTTTTTTGAATGGGTCCTTCCATTCTCTGGCTGCTGGCACACGCTGTGGTGATTAGTCATAGACTCACAGCTTCCATTCCCCAAATATCAACCCAGTTCTCTACAACTCCCTTTTTATTTTTTTTAATCTAAAGGCTGGATTTTCTTGCACGAGATCTCAACACCTCTCCCCAGAGTCCAGCTCCCTACTAAGCTGCTGACTGATGCTTATCTATGCCTGTCCCATGGGCAGCCTTTCCCATGGGGTGATAACTGCATTTGCTCAGTTACTCCTTTTGCTGATCTGCAACTATTTTTCCTTTTGCAAAGCTTCCTCATCCAGCTGTTGAACACAGGAGGAATTTCTTCACTTTCAAGACTCCGAATAACTTCCAGAGTTGTAAAGTAGACAAAAGATACAAATCTGGTTTATGCATTACACTGCCACCTTGAAAACAAGGTTAAACCAGCCCTCACTGATGGCCAAGCCCTGGAGAAAGAAGTAATTCTTAGCAGTAAAAGCATCAAACATCTTCCACTTCACTAAGTCATTGGGCATAATTTAGCAAGTCACTTCAATTGCTACTCTAATAAGTTATTTTAAAATCAGTACAAAGCCTGAAGAAATCACCACACTACATCAGAAATGCACTAATTTAATTGTATAATCACGTTTTAGAACACAAACCAATACAGAAACAAACAAGACCTTTACTAACGTGGCAGTCGTGAGTTCAGCCAGGTAACAAGCGAGACTTCAGCACGGGAATGGCTCCAGTGGATGCAGAAACCCACTCCTGTATTTGAAGTTTGTTTAAATGCTTCACTTCACACCAATGTTGGCATTAAATGCCTGACTGAGACCCAAATGTGAAGCCAAGTCACTTATGTGTCTCCTGGCCTCAGGTCAAGAATACCACCGTGTTCTAGGCCCTTTTTACTTACATGAAATCTCTGATCCACCTCATAGTTGACCTGTTTCCTGAAGTCCTTACAAACGAAACACGCAAACACAGGAAGACAAGAAAACAAAAAGCAGAAGAAAGCTAGCAATTAGGATGAAAATCAAAAATAATTAATTCAAGAATACAAGAGGTGCCGAGATTGTTTACAATTGTAAATTAATTTTAAGCAAATTCATCAAAACCATCTCAGATTTTAGAGATCAAAAACAGTGAAGAGAGAACTAAGTAACAGCTAATACAGCATTTCATTTGTGAAAAAAACCCTCCACATCAAATGTCAATGTTATTATGAACTAGAAACCAAAGAGTTCTGAGCAGCATGAGAGCCATCAAAATACCTTTTGTGCTACAAGGAAGGTCAGCCTCCGAATGCCATGTTCAATCAGGACTGATTTCTGTAAGAGGTAAGGATGGAATCAGGTGACTGGATTAACAGGAAAAGGGCACATCCAAACCACATCAATGCCTTCTATGGACTGGAAAAGCTCTGCAGATGTGCTGCAAGACCCTAGTCCACCTCAACCTACTCACAGCCAAGAGTTCTCATCTGGTGATTTTCAGCAGCACACAAGCAAATACATTCAATCTAACGAGGTAAGCAACCAAAGCACAAGAACACAACACTCCAGACGAGCTCTGCTGCCCAGAAAGCAGGAGAGTCATGTCTTGCAGGAAACATTCTGGTTGCCTTGCCATGGAAAGTTGGTCTTTTTTTTGCAGAGGCCCTTTTTGAAAGGAGCACAGCATTTACATGGAGAGGTCAGGGAAAATAATGGAAAATTAGTTTTAAAAGAACTAAGCCAAGGACGCAGGCTGCACCTACTGGATTTTGAGCACAATAAGCACATGGAAAACCCAGATCAAAGGACAGACGCGTCTGTATTGCAAAGGTGATCAGTGAGAGGTGACATTATTTTCAAATGCATTTAGAGAATATCCATTCTGGTTGCTTCTTTATCAAATTCAACTAAGCCACATTTCAAACGACTGCTGCCATCGGTGTCTGCCACACCCCTGATCTTTTGAAGTGTTAAAAGCTCATACTTTTGATCCTTCTTCTAAAACTTTTTCCTTTTTCTTCCTTTTTCCAATTTAAAAGGCAAAGAAAAAAAAAGGAGAACAAAAAAAAAGAAACAAGAACTCAGCTAGACTGGGAACAAAACAACCCCTTTCGGCACAGACTGAAATGTTTTACTAAGGTTAAGCCCTTTGAAAATGAGCATCAGTGACTATATTCATGGCAAGAGGAAGAAAATAACTTTAATAATGCCATGATTTAAAAAGCAAAAATTGTTATTGCTTTTAAAATTCCACAAGTGGCAGACAATAACAGCATAGCAACAGGATTCTGATTACATCGTAATAACGTGGGTCTCACAGCAAGTCCAGAGCTATTACAGAGCGATTAGCCATCAGCACCTGGAGAAACTCCATTTACACTGACTGCCTCAATCTCCTCCACAAGTCATTTACAAGTATATGATCCTAATTTCTATTAAAAAAACCACACACAACATGCTGGGACTAGAAGATTATTTGGACAGTTTGGATCAACCTATTTGATAGTTTAATGTGTTTTGGAATATTTTTTTATTTTTTTTTTTTGGTATTTCTTTCCTTTTATGCCCTCCCATAAAACGTCTGGAGCATGATAAAGCAGATGAAAAGCAGAACTAGTTTTAATTTTTCTATTTGCTTATTTTCTTTGCTTAAAGAGACAGGAAGCTGCTGAAGTCACGTGGACAGCAGCCCCATTTTGGAACCAGAACATTATCACCACCTCCCACACTGAGAACTGAAGTTAGAAACAACTCGCCCAGTTCTCCCAGTGTCCAGTGGAGATGGACAGGGTCCCAGGTCCTCATGGGCTATTCACACCCAAAGCCTGTTGAGGAGTTCTTCACACCAATCAGAAAAGCAAGTGCCAGCAAACACCAGAGGGCAGGGTGGACACGAGGAGGTTGTCCTCAGCCCATGTTGTCTCACCACTGACCACAGGACTAACATCTGGCACTCCAAAGTGCATCCTGTATCAATTCCACCTTGTGCCAGAAATATCATATTCGGTGGATATTCCCTCATGCCAACAAGGAGGATAAATCTGACTGGCATGAAGGCTATCATAATACAGAAAAATCCCACAAACACATATATAGACCATTTTAATGTCACTTTCCATGTCTCTGTTACTCATATAACAACTTTACCACCAGGGAAAGGGACATAGCACATTTTGACACCTGAACATCTGAAGATAGACACTGAAGATTGACATGATGTATTTAAAGGATTAAAGGTCTTTTACCCTATTAAAAATTAAAGGAAGAAGTCCTGACCTGATAGAATATAAGGTATTGCAAAGAGAAACAATGACCTGGAGGATTCAGAAAGGTGCAGCTACATACAAAGAAGTGGCAAGGTTTTACATGGGAAACATTAAGGATGTAACTGTTACATTTGTTCATTTTGAAAGCAAAATGAAACAAACAAAATCCCAAGGAACTTACTGACTTTTCCTAAAGCAGACAGAACATCCTGCACAATCACACAGTTCCACAGAGAGAATCAAGCTAACTCACCTTGCTTTGTGTGAACTCTCTGAACATGGCAGCCAGCCCATCATCATCAACATCACTGTCGGTTTTAATAGCAACATTAAGAATGTGAATGGGCTCCTCACGGGCAGTCTGCAAGTTAAAGAACATATTCCCCATAAATAAATAGTTAACAGCTTAACACCAGAGAGTCCTCAAAAGAGGCTCCCCAAATACAGCTCTGAAGTACAGATGCCCTAGGGATAAAATGACCTCAGCAGAGCACAATATAAACCAAGGAAAAACATGAGGGAAATCCTTGACCAGCAGTCTCACAAATTTGCAGTTTCACAGAAGTAGGAGTTGACATCCACAAACAGGAGCTGCACTGGGAGAATCCAATTCTGATGGTCCCATCTGCTTTGGCTAACTCAAGTATACTTCACTGGGATGCAGAGAGAAAGGAGGGTCTGGTTCCTCCTTTTGGGTTGGACTTTGGCATCAAGAAAGGCAATGGAATTTAGCAAATTCAAAGTGTAGGAACAAAACAAAGTGTGCTTTCATATCTACACAGAATGAAATATGTGGAATCATTAATTACATTAGAGCTCTGAGACATAACAAATGCAGCACTTAAGAGCCTGTGGTTAACTGTGAAAACCTGAGCATGAACAGGAATGATCCTTGGTGAGGTGAGGCGGAGGTAAAGAGAGAGGTCTGTGGACATTCAGGTAGATGGCAATATTTTAGAGCAAGGCTACATACAGTACTGAAACACATCGAGACTAATGGATTGGTTAAAACCCACACCCTATTCTGACACAGCCTGTATTCCAACAGAGCTTCCCACCGTTGGAGGGGCAGGACGGAGCAGTGGAGCAGTGACCTGTGTCCTGAAGGGAAACTGGTCTTCTGTCACTAAGGATTATAAACCTTCTGCCTCCTGTTCTCTACATCATTGCACAGAGTGGTCCTTCTCACCTTTTCCTCCTAAAAACAGTTCTAAGAGGTAGTTTTACCTCTTAGAGGTAAAGAAGAGGGAAGAATCGGAATGTAATGTGACTATGAAGAGTGAAAGACTGAAAATAAGGCAAGTCACACTTAAGTTAAAGGCAGCTGAATATGCAGTTCTACACTCCAATGCACAGAGGAGGTCTAGAAACTTAATTGTGAGTCTAACCTCTCAGTTACGCTGCTGTGGACCCAGTAATTCTGCTGATATTAAAAGCTGCAAACTAAACATACGTGGAGCGTAAGAGACTTAGCCATGGTTTTGGAATAGTCAGAAAATGGCCACCTGCTTTGAATCACCTGCCATGGAACAAGTAAACAAATCACATGTATAAATACATAAAGCTCTTAACTCCTGCTTCCAGCACTGAAGGAGTGAGAAGTCCCTAGCCTGCAGCCACTGCAGCGCTCCGCACGCCTTCTATTTCCAGCCCAAGAGCAATCTCAAGAGAGAAAACTACCCTACCTTGTCTTCATCATACAAGGAAGAATGGCCAGCTTCGGGGAAGGTTGGGCTCTGGGGAGGAGAGTCGCAGAAGCAGCCCATCACTTCATCAAAGATCCTGAAATACACCAGAGGAGGATTAGTCACCAGCACACGACTGCCAGCCCGCAGAAAGCACAGAGCGCTGAAACACACAAATCACCTTGCTAAGGAGGGCAGGGAGAGGAGAAGGCTCCTTCCCTTTGCAGGACTGAAGTGAAAAGTTGAGGAGGCAACACCTCCTCCAGCCCTCAAACCAAAGCAGAGCCTGGATCCTCTTAACATTTGTCAGAGAGCTCATGGTTTGCAGGTCCTCACAACTGCTGCGGGCTCTGATGGGGACTTTGCCTACTCCAAGAATGTTGAGAGCATAAAGAGCTCGTCCTCCCGCAGAGATACGTGTGAGGAAGAGCACTGGGAGAAATCAGCAAATTTGTAAACAATCCCCAGTCAGCAGAAATTCAAGATGCTGCTCCTTATGGCTGCCAACTGCTCTTACAGCAGTCTGGAACTTTCAGGTATCTCAAGGAGACAGACAAGGGGATCCAAACAAACTTCCCTATGAAACTCCAGAAATGAGCTCTAGACCAGTTTAAACCTGACTCCAGACAAGATTTCGTCCAGCTCCATTTGGACCCACTTCAGAAGCCAGTAACACTAAGATCTGTCACCCTTCCCCACATACCTGACAAAGTCTTCAAAGGTGCGGAAGGAGACCATCCCACCCATCCGCTGGCACGGTGGAGTGAATGAATTGTCTAGCAGCACATCACTCACACTAGCTACGTGGACCATCCCGTAGTGATTGAGGTTGGAAGAGAAGGACATTCTAAACAGCAATTCAATAAGATCACAGTTAGTAAGGACATGGAGGAGAAGAATATCCCTGGAAAGAAGATTTGTGCATGTGTGTAAGCTGCGACCACTGGAAGGGTGGCTGTTTATTCAGTGTAACTGTTGTGTGATTTGTTAGGTTGCTCAGCATGCCAGACCCGCTGTGCTGTTTTCTCCACAATCCCTGCAATGCTGGCATGCCCCTGGTGCCATTAATGCCCTTACCTGGATGTCGTCCCAAGGTACAGGAACAGTTAAATGAGTTAGGAAATGACATTATAACCCTTTAAACCAAGCATTTCTTACAGAGTTTATTGAGGAGAATTATGACTATGCAAAGTTGGATGTATTTTTCCTCCTGTACATAAGGTTTGCTTTACAGGTGGAATACTGAGATAAACATCAGTAATTCTGAGCTCTGACACTTTGAAGTTTTAGTAAACTTTCGCAAATTAGGTTGAAGCACACCGAGGTGTATTGTATTATATTATTGCTTCCACAATTTTTCTGGTCATTCTATGATTTATGCTGCTCAAATGCAGTGTGGTACAGTGACCTCAAATTCTTTAATGGAAACAGGGGGTTCTATAGTCTCACACTAGGATTCCTACCCTAAGTCCTGTTACAGTGCCTTCCACTGGAACTGCTGACCACAATAAAGTGCCCCTCCCCCTGACTTAATCCATACTGTAAAAACATTGCAATTCTCCCCCTAACACATTTATTTAGCTCAGTTTTGATTGCTAAGAGGTGGCAGCTGCTAAATGCAAGCAGTTGGCCACAGACCCCACCTGCCTACTCATGCCCACTGCTGCTCGAGCACGGATGGACGCTGCAGCACATGGTCCTTGGGCAGGACCGACTGCTCGCTGACATGAGGAGGACTGGGGCAGATTCACACGAGTTCAGAGGAAGGCCCTGAGGATGAGGCTTCTCTTGAAAGCAGGAGTACTGTTCACCAACGGTCAGCATTGCTGCCTGGCAGGAGCCTGAATGGACTGAGGCATCCTGGAGCTCTCACCCAGTTCAACTGCTATGGCAGCACACACCAGCTTGGAATTCTTCCTGTGATTTCAGTCTGGGTGCTTATTATTATTATTATTAATTTTATTATGGGTTTTTTTAAGACCCTCAACATTATGATCAAGACTTGCAAAGGAAGTTTTTCACACAGAGAACAAAAAGCATACTATTAACTGCCACCCTCTCCCTAGCTACCAGAACTGGCTTCTGCAATAACTATTTCTGAATCCTAAACTGTGCTACAGAGTCATCTCAACTCACTCAGGGTCCTACTTCAACAGCTCCCTGCCACAAGGTGCTGTGAAACCTCAAGGATGCTCTGAAGAGGCACACAGCAGGGCGCAGCCACCCAGGAGCTCTGCACTTCCAGGGGCTGCGGGAGACAGGAACAAAGTTAAGTTTCCATTCTCCCCAACTGGTGCCACAACTGGGGGGGAATGCAATGGGAAAAATAACCTCAGGGTGCTGGTTCAGCATAGCACATGCTTGACTTACAACTTGTGAAGTCAAGAGATGCTCGACTGCCAGGCTGGAGCAGATGCCAGGCAAAGCAGGGGCTTGGCCACGCTAGGCACGGGGCTGCTGCCAGCCATGCAGACACAGGACCAAACTGGGGGCTGCCTGCACTGCTGCTTACTGCCTTTCCTAAGATTTCTTTCCTTCCACGTAGGGAAAACCACTGTGATACACTCTTAAGTATACTGTTAACAAGTCTAAAGTATCATTGGTTTGATTAATGGCTCTCTGTGTTTGGAGTCGCTCTGTGTTTCTGTAATTTATCTCTGATTAAGAGCCATGAGACTTTCAAGCCCGTTTTTACTATTTTTCCCTAAACAGGCTTGTAAGCAGTAATAAATAACAGGTATTCATGTTTTGAAAGAGAAAAATTTTTCAGGACATGCCTTGGTGTACATTTCTTACAACTAATACAAAAAGTACCACAGAACAGTAACTAAACAAAAAGACAGCAGACGTTTTTCATGTATTATTTAAAACAAGAAATACTTTTCAACTGAGACACGGGAGGAAAAAATAGCGTCCAAAACACAACAAAACATGCTGTCAGCTGTTTGAGATGTAGATTCATCTATGGTGTGAGGGAAGTAAAACAGCCTCGACAAATTCTAAGCTAGACACCAGAGTGGCAGCAACCTGGGCTCAGAGTAGCTGCCTGTGCTGGGTGACACCCGAGCAGAGGGTCAACAGCCAGGACCCCTGTTCTAAAACAGAGCCCCTGTGACAAGTGTGCTGTGTGTACCATACTGCAGATGAGCTGAGTCACCCCGCAAATTTCAGTTTGAAGATTGCTGCATGCAAAGCTTTTTTAAAGGGTAAAGAAAAGCTGAAAACATGTTTTAGACAAAGGGAGAGGAAAAGTTATGTTTGAGAGCTTCCCAAGTAAGGGCACTAAAACAAAACATGTTAAAACATTAAGTGTTAGGCTACTTCTTTCTAGTCTGTCTTTTCAAATTTTAAAAGATGACAAGTACCATACCTGTTTAGCGTGGGGATGTTCCCTCTGTAATCAAACAACCACAGTTAGTTACAGATTGGTTAGTGAAAGCCATAATAAAGAACTATCATCAAGCTGATACACAGACCAGCAACAAGTTTACACTTTACTAAACCACAATTTGTCAACCATTGGGTATCAGTCAGAATTCACTTTTGTTGACCCTGAGAAGGCACCCACCACCTGACTTCGCTTGCCTCGGCTGCCACGGGAATGCACACAGACCATGCACATAACATGCAAATACACCCCAGGAAAACACATTGTATTTGCAAGGCACTCTGTATTTCTAGAGTATCTTTCCCCATAGCCACTTTGAGCCCTTTTCATATGCCAAGTGAGCTGCATGAGCAAGACCCAGGGGGTGTGGGGTTGGGGGTGTGTGTGTGTGTGTGTATGCACCCCCTGACAGAAGGGCAAACAGCTCAGATGCAAAGTGACCACATCACACAGAGGGACTGAAACAGGCTGAGAACAAATCAAACCCTCCTCCCAAACCTCTGTGCTAAGCAGCAGCCCACACAGTGGCTCCACAGCAATGCAGGGCAATGCAGGCTCCACAGCAGCCAACACACACACACACACACACACACACACACACACACACACACACACACACACACAAACACCCTGTAATGCTTTGCATCTGCATCACTCACAGCCTCAAACACCAAAGGCAACAAGCAGAACCCAGGGCTCATTTTAGGAAACAGTTACAGTTCCATTTTTATCTCCAGCTCTCCACATATTTGCATGCAGGCTGGGGCTAGGTGATGAACACGAGACAGAAAGGAGCCGAGGGGCACATTTTCCTACCCGTGTGAGAACAGCACAGTCTAGCCCGTGCCAGCTACACTCACGAAAGCACAAGGCAGGACATTGCTCCACGAGAGATGTAGAAATTGCTGGGATCTGGCATTCAAAGTAGCAAAGATTAAACTGAAAAAAAAATAATACAAGCACACAGGCAGCTTGTGCAAAGAGATCAGCAAACATGCAAAAGTTGAAAGCAAAGCTTCGGGCAGCATGTAACTGGACATTCACCATTCCCTTCCCTGCAGAAACCTGTAGGGGATCAAATCACAGAGTTGCTTAACATCCTTGACCACAGGCAAGACCTCAAGTTACTGGGCATGGAGTCTCAGTACTTAATGCACAGTGCACCTCCATGGCCACACAGCTAAATACACTGACTGCACCTGGCCCTGGTCTCAAACTGGTTTTGTCACAGCAAAGTCACATTCACTACAAGGTTTGGTGCATTACTGGCAGAGGCACAACAAGTTCCCATGTTCTCCTCGTGCCACAGAGGAGAAAGCACAAAGTGGCCTAAAGATCTGTCTGTTCCATGGTAAATAACACAAGTGTTTGATTTCACTTGGAGATGGTGGGGAGAGATGTGCTGCAGAGCCTGTGGTCAGGGCTGAAAAGGCCATGAGGGCCCAGAGGGCTGAGACTATTTTATTAGCTTGGCAAAGGGTGGGAAAGCTGTATGTTGGAAAAAATAAGTCTGGAGAGGACTGGCAGTTCCTACACCTGGTACCCTTGTGGAGCAGTCCCTGAACACTTTCAGAAAACAGCCAGAAAAATAAACCACAACATAACAAATGCTCCTTTCCATGTCAAAAAGGGCACCCTGTTGCCTTGTTCCAGGAACCACCCTCCAGCCACTCCATGTGGAGACGAAGAGGCTGTGGCAAGAAAGGCAATGAAGAAAAACAGAGGAGGCAGTTTCCTGGAGGTGTCAGGAAAGAACGGGGAAACAGCCTTCAAACTGCGCACTCTGTACCCACAGGTCACCACAGCTGTGCAGGACTTTTCACACAGGGAGCTGGATTGCCCCTGCCACTGAAAATGCCCCAAGAGGTGAAGGTTTCACACTGGCAAAGCCCAAGCAAGCCTTGTGAAAAAAAGGCAGTGGAGTCCCCTCACTGAGCTCCACACACCTCTGCAGCCCTGCCAGGGAAATCACCAGCTGGAAACCTGCTCAGCTGCTCAGCAGCACGGTTCCGGGAGTTGAACAAAGGCACAGCTGGTGGAGCACATGCCCATGGGGTTCTCCACAGCCAACTCCTCATAGCTGATCACAAGATCAGAAACCTTCTCACCACACCAGCCCCAGCCCTTCTTCTTATCTCTCCTGAACTTTTCACAAGGCTCTTCTTGCCCGGGGAAGCCAATCTCAGTAGGAACGTGCTCCATGCTGATACAGCCTCTTCTCTTACAATCACTGCTTCTGCTCAAACAAAACTCCCCTGGTTGAATCTGAATTTGCTTCCCACCACCCCTCTTGCCCTTTTTTTTTTTTTTTTTTCCCCCCCAAACAGGAGCAGTCCCCTATGAAAATGCTGGCAAGGCATGCAAAGCACCAGTGCTTCAATCAAGCTGTGATTGAGTGCCAGCACAGGGCAAAGCTTTTGAAATCAGGCAGCAAAGCGGAATCAGCAGAGGTCGGCTGAATAACCCACTTGTAGTTATTAACAGCAGTACCACAGGAGAAAGAGCAATTCCACTGGCTGTGACCAGTGGCATTCCTCTTATGTTTCTTCATTTCTGTAGAAGAATCTAAACAGAAGGCTGTGAAACATGCCTCAAACCATACATTTTGATTGGGTTTTTCCTCTCCCTCTTTCTTTCCCCATTCTTCTGCTCCCTCTGTGATTCAGCCAAGCTGAATCTGCTACCGAAGTCCAATTTGCATAAAATTATCGTTGTTCCATTCAGTTTGCTGCCCCTTCAACAGCCCCTTCTTTGCTCTGCTGGAAAATTTTGCCCTTTCTGAAACAGGCAAGCCAAGGGAATGGCAACACATTACTGCTGCCTGCTGTCTAATTAACATCAAACCCTCAGCACGGAACTGCAGGGATTTACAGGTGTCCTGGAATAATTTTCCCCTCCTCCTTCCCCATATCAGCCAGTCTCCCGCAACAAGGAGGGGACCTCAGGCTACCTAACGATACCCTGCGAGCGGAACACTCAGGTCTCCAGGCTCGTATGGTTTGAGCCCAAAGCAGCAGAGCTGATTCAGTGCTGGCAATCCAAAGACTGATGCAAGAGGCTGTTTTAGTAACTACTTCACTCCACAGAAACGCTTCTGTTTTGTCATGAATTGCAGTGTTCTGTTGTTGATAGTAGGAAGGCACCTATAAACACTCCACTAAGTGTAAGCAAGTTTTTGGCTCTTATTCTTCTTCAAAAAGCACTGTTTGGAAAGAGCAGTATGTAATTTGGCTTTCACCCTTCAAAATGGTTTCTACCTGCAAGCTAGGGAAGAGGCTGACAACAACAAAAAAAAACCAAACCAAAATACTCCATAGATGATAAAACATCAAGAGACAGCAAAGGAGAGATCATGCTCCACTTCTAAGCCTTGAAATCAGCAACATCAAAGTCTGAGTAGGGTGTCAACAAACAAGCACAGAGAGAGGCAATACTGGGCAAAACCAAGCACAAGATAGTTGAGACATTTATATTGATACCCTTGGAAATACAAAACAACTAATGACTAGACCTGAATTCCACCCTTGGAAGCATCATGGATAGCAGGATGCAATCCCAGGAATGAATTCAACCCAGACAAGTCTAAGGCATTTGCCTGTATGTCCATGTTCGCCAAGTTATGTGCATTCCCAACTCCAAATGCAACTGGGATAAATTAAATTTAAGCCAATTATCAAAACTTAAAATTCTTCACCTGCAGTGCTAAAACCTTCCTTCACTCCCACCTTCCACTGGTAGATCCTGACTCCAGGTTCCCCAGGACATCTCAAGGCCAGATGTGGCAGTTTGGGGTGGCTCGTGGGCTCAATGCACTGATGAATCAGGAAGGCACCAGAGTGAGCTAAACAGGCTGCCTTATTCTTTGGGGCTCAATGTATTCAGAAGGTAGAGCCCTGCAGCCTCACTGCCATACCCCAAAATAAAGATACATCCAGGAGCTCCAAGTACCCTTGTCAGCAATTGTCTTAGCACCTGACAGAGGGAACACATTCACCTCTGAGTAAAACAGAGGGATCTGTTTTGTGGGAGCACATTTACCTCTGAGTTCTTCCCTTCTGATCCTCCAGCCCATCTGCTACTGGGGAAGGAAAGATTAAGAGAGCAGCTGAACAACCTGGCTGGGGGAATGCAGTGAGCTGGAGAAAAGGGGCTGCTTTAGGAGGAGCAGTGCAGCAGCACGATTCTGCAGCAGGCTCCAAAGGCTGGCCACAGCAGACAATGTCCCAGGTTAATTTAAACCTTACAGCTTCAGACATAAGAAAGGCTGTTCGAAAGCAGGAAAGGAGAGGGGGATTATTAGAAAAAAAAACAAAAACAAAAACAAAAAAAACCCAACACACCTTCTCCTGTTGAAAAAGCACTATAATTCCCTCTCCCTCTACTAGACACAATGTTTCTTTGAACAGGAGATTTTAAGCTAAGATTAGGCAAGCCCCGTTTCATGTGCTGAACACCTAAGAAAGGCCTTTCAGTGTCTTGTCACCGGGCTCACCATTCTCACAAAGGAAGCTGAACTCTCTAAACACCAGTCAATATTCCCCCAGCTTCCCATCTCAGCAGGGCAGTCTGAACAAGAGGGAAACTAAGAACAGCTCAGAACAGGGCTCATTTCGTTCTCACATCTTTTCTCCCCAGGACTCTCTGGCTGCCTGAAAGAGGCAGGTTCTCCAAAGGTGAGGGGCTCTCAGAGCAGCGGTTGGCACAGTAATCACAGCAGCAATCCCACAGATCTCTTCCCATTCCCTAGATCCCCTCCCATCCCCTAGGTCCCCTCCCATGGCTCCCTCCAGCTTCCACTGCTGCAACACTCTCAGAGAGGGCCTGGAAACCCCATTTACTGTGAAAGGCACCAGATGGTTACACCCAGCTCCTCACCTGCCTTGCACTGGGCCAGAAGGACCACTGGGTTGGATCAACAGTTTCAATTAACAAGCAGTTTTTTCTCCCTCTGTCTTACCCTTGCAATTGGGATCAGTGGGGATTCTTACAGCAGGATGTTTTCTATTAATTTAAACAAATAATTCCCCAAACGTTTTTGCCCACAAAACCCCACCAGGAGCAGGTTTCATTTCTGTAACTTTGTGAGCAGATATAATTTTTTTTTCTTTCCTCCCTGTTTCTATGTAAAGCTTTCCTGTGGGTAGCTGATGGTGATCATCCAGTGGCCAAAAATACCAAGCCTGAGTGCCTAGCTGTGATTAGTCAGAGCAGAAGTAGTGACTGTGACTGTTCTGTTACAATTAAGTAAATGCATAGCAGGGTTAAATACCAAAGAATTTAAATATTGCAACCTCTATCAGTTTGCAAATTTCTCTACATGATTATGTACTCTGGTAAAATTCAGGCCCTTAAATGGTCACAGAAGCCAGACACAAAATGGACCTGGGCTTAAAAATATCTGCTAATGTGTTGAAAATCGTGGCACCACAGAACTAATACCAGCTCCATAAGAGAATGCTCTCTTGAAGGCTCTCTGGTACCTGCTCCTGGCTGACCAGGACCAAATGGACATTTTGCTCAGTCAGTTGGGACACTTTGGCTTTGGGGTTTGTCCTTGGAATGCTTTTCTAGCTTTTCAGTCCAACAGTTCACGTTACAGAAGATACAGAAACACGTACGATGGACACAGAACATGGTCAAAAACAAAGAAGACGACTTAAACGAGACAACATCTGAGTTTTGAGATGTTTGTGTCTCAGGCTTAACTCAAGGTCTTCCTTTACACCTACCTTAAACCCCCACCCTCAGTGCCAGTCTAAGAGCCCGGGAATCCTGCTCCCGGCTGTGCTTCCACTCCCAGCCACGCCACAACCACACAAGCAGCTACGCACTGCTGCAAGAAGCTGCACCAAGCAACAGGAGCCAAACCCATCTGCAGCAGGTGCCAAATCCATCCCCAGCAGGCAGAGGTGCAACTCAGAGGAACTGAACCTGCCCCGGCAAATGGTGAAGTGTCCCCAAGCTCACTGGGCTCCACGCACAGACTGCGATGCACCCTCAGTCAACCACCAGCAGCGCTGCTGGTTGAGGAGCTGAACGGAGCTTTGGGACGTTGCCCCAGCAAGCTCAGCGTGCAGGGGAGAGGAGATTTCAGGGCAAAGAAGCTGTTCCCCAAGCGGGTGACAGTTCTCCTCATCCAGCTGACCTTGTCCAATTAAGCTTGCGCACAGTAACAGAGCAGCGGTCAGCATGGGCAGGCCAAACAACCCCCAAGCAACAGAGGGAAATGAGGCCAGCGAAGAGAAGAAATGGAGAAAGAATGGGGAGGGTGGGGAGAGGGTATTATAAAGGGGTAGTAAAAATAGTATGCAATTATTTACAAATATTCTAGAAATGTAGGAAACAGATGAGACCAAATGCATGTCCCATTTGTGTGAAGAGTGTTTTGTGCTGCCTGTTGAGGACAGTCATTCATTTCGAGCAAACCAGATTCTGAAAAACATCTCAGAAAATGTACTGATGGATTCTCAATGAAGCGAGACCGGGCCCCGTTGCCCAGCCCCACCAAAAATAAAACGAGAAAAAGATGTTAGGAAACAAAGGAGAAAAGCAGCGCTGTTCCCCGGGTGCAAAACCAGCGCGGACCAACAGTGGCACCCGGTGGCCACCAGGGCTCACTGCACCTCGGGGCTCCACACGCTCCCCCAGCCTGGGACAGACAAAAAATGGCATCTAAAATATCCTCCTGAGCTCCTGCTGCAAATGAAAAAACATGGGAACTGGCTAAGCTGACAGATGCTGAAGAAGTTTTGATAAGCAAGTTTGTCTGGGGGCTTCTCTGTGTTTTAAAATGATCTAAAACACACACTGGAGCTGTGACCCTTCTCTTAAGAGAAAGCAGCCACTGATGGATGCTTTTGGTTGCAGCCATGAGAAATACATTCTGAACAATACTGACTGGAACTCAAAGTAGGTCAGCTCCAGCGTTTCTGTGTTCCATATATTCACACATGGATCTTGGTCTCCTCAGTCAAAAACCCCATATGCTAGGAAAGAAATAACCTTTTCCAGAAAAGCCAGGTTTGGAAGTAGAGCCAATCATAGTAACAAAGGGCTGGCAGGGGAGTGCTGCAGGCAGGGGACAGAGACTGACTGTTCTTTATTAAAATTTCAAGTAATTGATTCTTCTGCCTGGAATTGTACCTTTGGGAAGGCTCACGATTCAGCTAGAACTGAAGTTCTAGAGGAAAGTTACCACACAAGCCAAACTTACAAATCAGAAAACATATGAAAACTGTAATGTATTTAAATTAATCCAAATGGCAGCAACCACTACCCACAGCTCCTGAGATTTTAAATAACTTAGTGGAAGGGAGTAATGTAGCATTTTATCTTAACTCATTTGTGCTTATTTGAGGCACTGGGACCCTCCCTTTCTCCACTAATTCTATTGCAAGTTTTCTTCCAGAATTAGTTGGGGCTGATGTAGCCCCCTTAACAATTAGCTGGGGCTAATGTAGCCCCCTCAAGAACCTCCAATTCCAAAGGCACCTGAACACGTGATCTGACCTGTTTGGATGGGAGGTCGGAAGCATGAACTGGAATTCCACCACACAAGTGTTGTCCTTTAGCTGGCGATGCTGGACGCTGTTTAACTCATAGGCAATATACGCCCTTCGAACATACACCTGGTTAGAGAGAAACTCCATCAGCTTAACTGTACTAGGAAGCAGAAAGAGAGAAGACAAAGAATATACAAGAGACTTAAAAAATACCAAAAACCAAACAGATACATCCAACTGAACATCTAGACAGAACTCTAATTCAACCAGAATTTAAAGTTATTCTCTAAGGAAGGCCAGTCTGGAAGGATCAGAACAGGCACATATTCTCTGACAGCAGCTTCTCTTTCAATCCTTTCAACCACCTAAGTCGTCTTCAAGAAAAGAAGATACATTGAATCTGTAATTTCAGTCAATTATGAATACTAATGGTGTTAAGTGCCAGACTCCAAGCATGCCAGATTCCAGACAACCTACAGTTCTCTTTATCTTGCAGTGTAACAACACTCAAAAAAACCCAAACAAACCCAAAATGAAAAACACAGGAAGATTAATAATAAAATAATTCATTTTTTCAATGGCAATAAACTTACCTCCAAAGCTGCCATTCTTACCACCTGGTTACTGTGGTAGAAGAAGTTGGGTAGCACATCAAAGATGGATGTCTCAGACAAAATGAGTTTCTAGAAGAGATCACATGAAGCAGAGTTTTAAAACAGAATTGCCTGTCTGGCAAACAGGCTCAGGTAAAAAGGTCCCCAAATCAAGCCTGACTAGTTCTCATTTCCATTATTTTCCTGTTGTTCAAGGACTATGACCTTTGTAGGTGAAGTCAAAGAATCACAGAATAATGTAAAGATGGAAAGGACTCATAAGGATCAATGACCCCAGCTCCCCTGCTCCTCACAGGACCACCTACAACTAAACCATTTTACCTAGCATTGTCCAGCTACTTCTTGAGCTGACAGGCTTGGTGCCATCACCACTGCCCTGGGGAACCTGTTCCAGTGACTAACCACCCCCGCAGTGAGGAATCTTCTTCCCATATCCAATCTGAACTTCCCCTGAAGTTCATTTCAGTTTTAATCCATTTCCTCATGTCCTATTTCTGGTAACCAGAGAGAGGAGATCAGCACATCTCCTCTGCTGCCCACCTAAAGGAAGTTGCAGAGTGCAATGAGCTCATTCTGGTAATGGTGTGGGAATGAAAACTAAAATGAGGGGGAAGCTAGAAACCAGAACAGTACAATTTAAAGCCAGAAGAACCTTGGGACTACAGAAACATTAAGATCAGTGAGAAGAAAGCAGGGAAACAAGGTGAGAAGTTTGGTAGATACCTGGAGGTTCTCAATGCAGAACTGGTGTCCGTACATGTCAATAGCAGACAGGAATATGGACTCCACCTGGTTGTGGCGCAGCTCGTAGGATGGCAAATGGGAAGCAATGAGAACCTGGCAGACAGCAAAGAGAAGGAGTGTGAGTGAAAGGAGCTCTGCTGGGCCTTGTCAGGAGTCTGTTCCCTCCAAGGCAGCAATAGTCCGCTCCGTCCCAGAAGAGGCGACTGGTTTCTCTTGTGACTATGGCAGCACCCGGGCGATGCTGCAAACTCTCTTCCCTCCCCAGCCTCATTTGTGTATCTGCTCAGTTTGTATTATTGGCAATTCCCCACGGAGCAAAGGAACAGCTTCAATCAAGTTCCATCAGTGCATGTGATTTAGCACTGCAGAGCTGTTAGTCCTGGGGATTGCCTGGCCGGCTGTTAATTGGAAAGCAGACCTGGCAGGCAGCAGCTGTGGGGAGGCCAGCAACGGAGCCTCTCACAGCTTCCGAGCGGAGCCAGCCAGACACACTGGTGCCAGGTATTAAATGCCCAACATGAAGGATACAGAGATAGGCAGGGGAAGCAGCTTGCAGGGGAAAATGAAGTGAAAGAGCGACATAAAGACACACACAAGGACAGCAGCACCATCCCCAGCATGCTGCTGAGAGGTTCAATAACTGAATGGGTTCAAGGACACAAACACAATCCTGAAGGAAACATAAGGTCACTGAGCGGCTTCAAACGCCCCATTCGTTTTCAACAGTCAAGCTCTGAAATAAAAGGAGAGAACCCCGAGTGTCAGCTTCCTGCTGAAGACTTTAAGAATGGAGATAGGCACTGTGGAGCGAGAGGAGTGATCAGACTGCAGGGTCAGCATCACTGTGAAACGATTGTGCCCTCTCACTTCTGCCTGGCTACAGTCAAACTGCTGAAGAGAAAGCTTACAGTAATATCCAGGCAAATATCTGGTATTCAAATTATTATCTGTACTAGACTCTTGAAATTGACAGTATCAGAATTTTACCAATTATCTTCAGATTAAAAAGAAATTGACCAAACACAAAATCTAGAAGAAACCCTGCAAAAGACCAATGCGATTCTTTGCAGTAATTCCTTAGAAGTTGCGAAGAACATGTGGTTGTAGATCTCCCTCTTTGCTCTCTGCAGACACTGACTGTAAAGTGCCTGATGAACCTGGAGAGTGTGTCCTGGCTGTTTTCTGTACAGCTGCCTGCACTTGTTGGGTTCACAGATTATAAACTCCAGGAAGAATCAGAGTGACCATGTATTTTGATGTCTTCTGTCACACAAACCGTAGGCTACTCCCAATTAACTACTATTAGAGACATACAAAATTTCTTGGAAGAGCAGGAACAAAGGAACATAACCTCAACTTCCAAGTTTAGTGACTGGGAATCCCCTGCAATCTTTGTTAGACTGTCACAATGGTTAATCATTGGTTAATTAGGTTCATTGCTAACTCACTGCTCACAGTCACCTACTGCTAACACTGGCACAACAATCAAACATCAAGAGATAAGAGGAATTTCAGAAGAGGGAGTTCGAGTGGGAGCTGCAACCGGTGGCCTTGCCCTGGCTCTTGCAGGGCCAGGGGGTGCTGACCATGGTCCCCACCTGCCGCGCCCGCAGGGCCACTTTGGCATTGGTCGTCTTGCTGAGCTGGGTCAGCTCCGTCAGAATATTAATCAACTCGTCTGTCAAGGTGGGGTCACGGCCACAAAGCTGGTCCTAAAAATAAAGAGAATAGAAAATGCTTAGAACAGAGGAAAGCCACTTCCCACCCTCCTACAGAGGAGTGTGAAGCCGAAACATGGATGCACATGCTCTT
Organism: Ceyx cyanopectus; assembly: GCA_013401355.1. Classification (NCBI taxonomy): domain Eukaryota; kingdom Metazoa; phylum Chordata; class Aves; order Coraciiformes; family Alcedinidae; genus Ceyx; species Ceyx cyanopectus. The sequence goes on from VYZU01069880.1 coordinate 32,775, forward strand.
AAGTGCTGGACCCCATCACCTCGAGAGGTCCCTGTCTAATTTATTCTGTGCTGACAAGGGTACAAGCATTCGGCTTTTAGTAATTTTACACATTAAATAAAGCTACAGAGGGAAGGAGGGATTGGCACCATCACCTATTTTATCATTTGTAGCATCGGTTTTGGGATCCCAACACAGGACAAATACTGACTTGTCAAAGAGGCTCAAGTAAAACATTTTCCCATTACCTAATGTCAGCATTGTACCAGAATTATCCCCTAGCAGTGATGCAAAATTCAAAGAGCATTTAATTGTAGTGAAACACCTTGTGTCACTTGCAGAGATTAGCAAACTTTCACCATAAGATGCAACTAAACAGAGCAAGTTTAACTGGAGAGAGAACCTTGTGAAGTCCATTGGGGGGAATAAAAATCTAATCAAATTAAAACAAAACAAAGAAACAAAAACAAAACAAACACAGAAACCAACCAACCAACAAAAAAACCAAACCCACAAAAACATCCAACCAACAAAACCAAAACCAACCCAAAAAACCCAAACAAACAAAAATCCACAACCACAAATCAACCACACTCTTTGTGCAGGTTCAGCAACACCAGAAAAAGAAAAAAAAAAAGATCCCGTGGTTTCCATAACACAGCTCTGCAGAGCTAACTAAAGCCATAAACTTATCTCATGGGTGCTCTGCCACAGCACAGGGCTGGCTCCATAATCCTTCTAATCTAAGAATTCTGGTTCTGGGGACATTCCCTGTCTTCCTTTATGTTCTAACCTGGCTGGATAAAACAATAAAACTGATCAGTGATTTGCAATGTTAATGCTGTTTCAAAACTCTTTTGGATTCAGCCATTCAAAAAACAAAACAAAACAAAAAAATAATAAACCAACCCAACATAAAAGGCAGAGTAAAGACTTGGATGGGTTTTGTTTTCTGCAGGCAGAAGGTGTTCTCTCATGCACAATTCCTTCCAAAAATAGATTCCCATGAATAATCCCACAGTCTTCAACTACTCACACTGGCTCTTGCCTCCCACTCCCGAAGCTGGAAACCCTCTAGGAGTCTCTAATGTGTTTCTTCCACACAGCACTTAACAGCTTTTCTCTTGGTAAATGAATCACAGAAGAAACATGAGATGAAGCAGGGATTTGCAATAGGGAAGAGGGTTGGAACCTTAAATTTTTAAGATACTTTAAACACACAACAGTCCATAAAAGGTCCTTTGAAGATCCAAGAAACAAAAAAGGGAAAAGGGAAGCCTCTGCACAGCAGGTTAGATGGATGAGCCTGCCAGGGAAAATAAAGTAAAAAAAAGAAACAAAAAACCCCAAATAATACAAGACCCATAGCCTAAGAAATAACAGTTCGTACTACACATGATTCCAAAGCAAATAGCTTTTCCCCCATGTTGCTCTGGACCCCTTTCTCTCTGATCCTGCTCAAGCATCATGCTATCTCTAGCGACGGTACTCTTACTAAAAAAATTCAAGCTACTCACTCTTAGGAGATTGTTGTCCCGTACTAACCAGTCTTGGGCCAGTGAACATTGCAATGATTGTTCCCAAATAAAGTTCTGTAAATTTCCCACTCCAGGTGCCCATCTGAATTCAAGAACTGTCCTCACTGTATTTGAAACACACGTTCTTGGGTGTTGCAGTGCAGCTGCCCAAGGTACACAGGACACCAGCAATGCTGCCCAGTTAAGGCTAGGATGTGCACATAGCAGTCAGTTGAGTACATAAAATGAACATACAACTCAAACCACACTATATTTCAACAAATCTATGAAGGATGAAGTAGTTCCCATCCTGCCTTAAACGCCTGCTAGCTAAAAAAAGGTGAATGATGGCAGCGTAACACTATTACTAAAACCATCCTCGGAGCCCCTCGTTACTAATGGATTCCCAGGGATCCATCAATAACAGCAACACAAGCAGCAAGGTATTTTGACATGATATTTGCCCTTGGAGGACAAACCATCCCACATAAATAGCCTGGCCACCCATAAACTGCCCCAGCCTTCACCATGATCACACCAAATGTGCCACGGGGTCTCTTGGACCTGAGGAGTCAGAAGGAAGAGTAATGATGGTCTTCTGGTTAATGGTGTGACCTGTAACTCAGCAGACAGTTACCCTGAGCTGAGCCATAGATGACTCTGTGGCCAAAGGCACATGGTCTCTCCTGAGCCCTCGTCTGTTACCTGCTCGATGGGAGAAAAACCCACTGGTGTGAGGGCAGATGTCCCTTTGGGTACCCTTGGGTACAGCACTGGCAGAGGCTGTACAAATGGTGCTGGGATAACCAGCTAACCATCCAGATGTTCTTTCAGCTGTGCACTGTGGGCTCTCCAGTATGGTTTAAGTTCTAGCAAACTGGGATGTCAGCCTTTACTCGAGTAGAAACAAATGGGGCCAGTCTTTTTTCAATGGTGCCCAGCAACAGAACAAGGGGCAACGGCCACAAACTGGAACCCAGGAGGTTCTATCTGAGCAGGAGAATAAACTTCTTTGCTATGATGTTGTCAGAGCCTGTCCCAGGCTGCCCAGAGAGGTTGTGAAGTCCCATTCTCTGGAGCAATTCCAACCCGGCTGGACACTGCAATGCTGGGCCCCCTGCTCTGGGTGACCCTGCTGGTTGGAGCAGGGGGGTGGAACAATGTGATCTTCAGAGGTCCCTTCCACCCCCACCATGCTGGGATTCTGTGAAGAGTAAAACTCTGATGCTTCTCCACGTTCCTTATCTGCCAGCACAACCCTCACTCCCTCAGCCCAACTTTGGGCCCAGCACAAAGACTCCGCAAGACCCTGCTCCAAGACGTTGGCTCACACGGAGGTGAAAAACTAGACCAAGAAAAAAAAAGAACTTTCAGTCCCATTTTAGCGAGAAATAATCAGGATGACAACAACAAAATAAAGCAGGTAGCTGGCGCCGCACAGGCTTTCGCCAGCGCTGATTGGCAAAGGCAGTGAGCAAAGCCTCAAACCAGCTCTTTGACAAGGCCTAACGCCTCCCCGGCACCCCTGTGTAATTACACACTTGAGTGACTGGACTCTGAAGCAAATTGAAGGCCTGAGCTGCGAACAGCTGCCATTTTCTCTCTCCATCACACCAGCGTGATTACTTGAGAAATGAACAGCCCCGGCTCAAAGCTACTCCAGAATTCTCAGAGGAAATATGGCTCCGTGTTCAAATAATGAGATTCTTAAGGCAAGCGTTACTTACAATCACACCACACACCAAAGAGGGAAAGGAGAAGCAAAAAAAAAAAAAAAGGAAAAAAAGGGAAAAAGGAGAGGCAGAAAGAAAGAATGCCAGGGTCCTTATATCTCACAAATTAGAAATTAGGAAACCAGCCTCAGCCAGGGACAATTACAACTCCTTTTCTGCTTTTCAGAGTTGTTTTATGGATGGCTACTTTAGACATATTTTTGGCAGTAGCATACCACGTTCTGTTTGTTAAAAAAAAAAACAAACAAAAACAAAAACGGGAGAAGGGAGCAGCTACTATTGTAATTGGCCTCTTAAAAACCAGGATACCCAACCCTAGGCTGTTGAAAATCATGTCGTAGCTAAATTCATCCTGCCCTGAGGAAGGTGGGCATACATTCTGCTGCAAAGCATTATATGGGACAAGGATACTTTAAGGAAAAAAATGATGTGACTAAGTTGGTGTTTTTTAAATATTTTTCCTGGGAATGTCATTTACTGGGAGGTCTACCCATCCAAGTGGGACTGAAGTTAATGAGAACTGAGATTTTTCATGGAGTAAGAAGCTAGAAGTTGTTGAGAAGTAGGTGGGAGGTCTCAGCATGAGCATTCATTTGTTTTTCTAGGGTAGGATCTATGTCTGCACAAGAGGAATTTAAAGCCCAGGAGATGCTACATCCCTCTGCAAGCCCTCTGGACAACCTCACACCATCCCAAGGGGCAGAAGCCTGATCTGGAGCGACCAGCTTTGTGCTGAGATATTGAGTCCTACTCAAGACTCCACTATGCAGCCCAGTGTACAGCTGGCTGAAAACACCACTGCAGACTTGAGAGAAGACTTTCTGAGACTATAACCAGGAGGAAGGTAAGAGAGCCACTGTCAAACCTATAAAACCAAACAATGGCTCATCAAGAACCTCTGTACAGGCTGGGTAATGCCATTTGCTACCAGGAAGTCACTTTCACAAGCAATGAAGTGTCATTAAAATGTTGCTATTATAGAATTATTACCACACAAAAAAAACCCAAAATCTCTTTTTTTGTGCTGGTGGCATATTGCTTTTCTTTTCAAGCAATTTCAGTTTGAGTACCGTAAGTTTTATAAAGACAGGACCTCTCTGAGATGCCTGAGGGTGAGGAAGCAAACCAAACCAAGGACAAAATCACAGCCCAGTGTCTGAAAGTTAGCGTGGAGCATCCTCCCAAGGTAAGAGGGAAGTCTGTGCTCTTATCTCCTCCCAGCTGCTTGCAGATCACTTGCATAATTAGCCCTCATTGCTCTCTGATAGGCAATCAGTGCAAGACAGTGGTGAACCAGAAGGTGCAAAGACACTGAGCTGCACAGTATCTTCAATGTCTACTCTGATGCATGGTTCACTTGTCCTAAGAGCACATGAAGAAACACCACACTTCTGTCACTGCTTCTGCATCTCCAAGGCTTCATGTTTAAGGATAAAAGCTGTGAATTCAGAACCTTTCACAGAATCAAACAGACACAAAGAAAATTTCTAGAGCATTAACAGACAAACTTACAATAAGCATTGTAACAAGCAGGTTCTTCTTGGTGACCTGAGCATGGGAGAAGATGTAGTTCAACACAGCATTCATATCACTTTTATTCTCTTCTCGAAGGGTAAAGACACACTTGTCATAGTGACCTGCAATCAGAAAGGCACATTTTTTCCAGTCTTCACACCTCTGTGTGAAGCAATACAAGTTCCTAGAAGTGTCTTTATTTTTCTACTTATACATTTGGACAATCATTCCTACCACCACCCTCTCAACTTCAAACATCAGTTTAAACATCCTACTCTTATTAAAGCAGTTCCAATAGCAAATTCCTCCTTTGAGAGCAATACAAAGAGAGGAATGGTGAGCTCAGTCTTCCATTCAAATGGCAACCAAAATAAAATAACAGCAAAAAGACTGGCATCGTCCTCTATTACCAGCAAATTGAAATGGAAATGGATCTGCAGAACCATCAGGCTGGTGCGGGTATTGGAGCAGGACAAAAGAAGCGTGGAATCTGAACTACCTGTAAGAGCCTGAGCCTCAAAATTAGCTGGTGCTCCATTGCCATCTTGTGCCTGGACACAGCAGTGCAAGGCACTGATTTCAATTCTGTTTCAGGCTCAGGTCTGAGGTTTGTTCTCAGGAAAAGCAGCTTCTGGTATTTTACAGCAGGTGCAAATAACTCAGTGACTTTTATTTTCTTTTCCTGCACTTGATCTTCTTACTATAGAGTTTAATGAATAGGCAAGATAGAACTAAAAAGCTGGGTGAATGTGAACAGCTTAAGTGATTCTAATTTTTCTGTGGATACTCAAGAAATCAGGAAACAAAAAATCAACGTTCTAATATGAAGCTTCTACATGTGGAGTACCCACGTGAGGGACCTCTCCAGTAATGGGCCACTGCAGACAGTCAGCAAGGGAAGACAAAGGACAGCTGCTTCATCTCTAAAGAAGCTTCATCTCTGAAGAAATCACATACTTTATGTGCTTAGAGACTCACCATGCTGAAACTGAGTCTCCACCTTCAGATACTGCCGGAGCAGATCCATCACCACTGCTTTCATGTGACCCCGAATGCCACTCCGATACCTGTAGAAGCAAATCAGTCAAAGCCAGCCCTCAGTGAGACTGGCACAGCCCTGCTTCTGAAGGCCTGCAGGTGAGTAACCTCAGGACAAGTGGCAGAACAAGCCTGTTGGAACCCCAATGGTTATGTGAATATGTAACCCCTGCCATGACTGATGTGGGGTAGTATGGACTCACGTTCCTTTTCTTCTAAAAATGCTCAAAATTCTGGACACTGAAAAGCACTACACACACAGTTTGGTGAAATGGCCAAGATGTTATCAGTCAGGACAGGAGTTAAATTTTTCTTTCGTTTGGCAAAGGGAATAAGAGGAAGGATCTGTGTGACCTGCTTCACACAGACAGCCAGGAGCCTCAGATACACAGTCCCCTCAGTGCTGACCCCCGTGAGGGAAGTACACCGGCTTATTCCTAGTGATTTAGACCCCAAGGGTGATAAAACCAGCTGAGTAAAGACAAACAGGGTCACCCCTGAGAAGGGCTCACCTCTGTACAAGTTGCACAATGCTCTGAGTGTTCATGAAGAAGACCTCACGCTCTGATTTGCGGTTCAGGGTGGCTGCATGGCTATCCAAGATGTTGGCAATCTGAAAGACAGCAATTAATTGAATCACAGTCCCAGTCCTGGATGGGACAATCTGGCTGAACAACCAGCAGAGAAGCTGAGAATTTCCAGACAGACTAAACCAGAGTTCCAGCCAACTGCAGCAAAGGCCAAAGCCTGAAACTGCTGAGGAAGTTAATGATCTGACAATGATAGAAAAATCAATGCACAATATCATATACTGAAGAAATCATCTTCCAACATCTCGTCATCTGACCAGGCCTCCCTCAGTTGTAATCCCTTTTGTAAGGCTATGTTGACACTACAAATTACACTGCAGCATATGTACCAGGAAAAAAAAAATGCCCACAAGGCCATTGAGAAGATTAAATTGCTTCCAAACTGCCTGTTTAAGGCTATTCAGAGCAGGGAACTTCAGCACAGTATGAGGTAAGCCTTTAAGCTCAAGTCATGCACGTCAGTATCTTTCATCATGAAGATCCCATGTTCAAACACACCTCCAGATAATCTAAAGAAACTTTCTCCCTCACTCTGCCCCAGTGCAAACCAATTTGTATTGCTCTATGTAAGTGTGGCTGATCACCTGTTGGCTGGGAAACTGGCAAAGGACTGATGTGATGTTGCTGGCATATTGGGCCATCTCCTTCTTGATGGACTTCTCTACATTGGGTGGGATCCGTCCAGAAACACTGGTCATGATGTCCTGAAGTTCCAGCAGAGGCAAAGATGGATCTCTCAGTGTCTTCATTAGTCGCTCAACCCAGCCTTTCACCTGTGTCAGTGTGAAGACAAGCATGAACAGCAGAATGAGCAAGAAAGGCTTCTCACTGAGGTTGTCTCAATGCTTCTGCAAGGAAAGAAAACTGAAAAGCAAGGAAAGAAAACTGAATCGCGCTGGCACTAGCAGGGTCCTACCACCTCGACTCTTGGTCCTCTAGCTGAGACAAGCCAGTGTTACCCTTAACTGAAAGAATATTTGTGCTCTTGCTCTGAAACATAAGGTAAGCAGTACCTTGTTGCTGAAGTAGGGCTCTGGCAGGCAGTATCCACACATCACGTTGACCAGGTTATCTAGGACATAATGGAAGATGCGATGGAGCTTCTCGCCTCGAAGTGCTGTGCTCTGGATCTGAGGCAAGGTGCCTGTGTGCAGTTCAGCCTGGAAATACAGCACAGAGTCACTAACCTCCTGAATGGCATCAGCCATGGTGGCAACAGCCAGTTACCCTCGACTGGAGGCTCAGATTTAAAACTTTGAAAAATTCCCAGAGTGGAAAACGCACTTGGTTGAGAGATAGAAAAGTTACAGGCTGGATCTCCAACAGTTCTATGTTGTGTACACCCACAAAACAAGCTTCCAGCCTTTCTTCCAAATATTTTACAATTTATCTCACTGTTTAGATCCAGGGTGAGCAAAAATCTCAGAGAAAAACACAGGAAAAGCCAGAGGTTTTGTGCTTTCTACCCTCTGCACAACAACCTCCCACAATTTTCAACCAGCTATTGCTAAAGGAACAATAGATCCTCTTCCACCACCACCAGCTACATCCCAGCCTACCATCCCTAAATGAATATATCTTTTTGCCTTTCACCCTAAAAAAGATTCATGTCCTAGGCTTTTTTATATATTTCCAGATTTGCTACAATTGTACCGAGGTAAGAAGAGAATAAGAGTGGTACATAAGCTTAGTCTGAATCAGGGAGACAATAATCTGAGTCCTTGTCCTCATCTGAGACAAATAAGTGGGAAAGTGACAATTCCAGTGCAACCTAGACATCCCAAACTGGTTGGGTACACTGGACCATCTTGTGCCACTCTCAACATCACTCCCCTGTTGAAAACACAACAAACATCTGCACTTCCTATGGCTTCTCTCACCTGCTGGACCCTGCTGGGATCATCCAGCTGGAGCTTGGCAATCACACAGCCTGGATCCAAGACTGCTCCTGGGCGTTTGACATAATGGATGCAACCCGACTCTCCTGCTGTCAGTGTCATCACCATTTTCATCACCTGTAGCAAGGAAAACAGGTTACAAATACAGCTTCCATGTCCCCCAGATGCTTCTGGTTTTGTGAGCCAGCAGTCAATGTCCTACCACAGGCAAACTAACCTGCGCAAGCACCTTCTGTGCTCAGGCTTTCTCAAAGGCACACACACTGGGAACAAAACCCCCAACACTAAAGTGAATGGTTGAACAAAATAGCTGGCTACAAATAGTCCAGCAGGAAGCCATCCTCAGGAAGGTCACCTGTTCCACACTGCTTGGACCAACAGGTACTCAGGAAAGTCCCACTTTCAACACAGTGAAGATAGATACAATTTACTGCTGCTGCACTTTAAAGGCTGGAATAAGGTGAGCCACTCAAAAGCTACAGCAACACATTTGCTTTTAGCAGAGGGAACTGAGATTACTGTCTAGAGGTCATGGGTCTCAGGCTGCTCTTCACAAAGACAGATGCTTCCTTAGATCAACCACAGCATCTCCTGCCTTTGGAGCAGAAGGGTTGGGCATGGGGGGAGACAGTCTAGTTTTACCATTGCTATGCTACACACCACAACTGGGAACACAGGAATTGAGTAGGTGGCTCCTTCTCAGCCATGGCTCTGTTGCAGTGTAAAGGCACTTACATAAAATATCTGAATCTCTGGCTTGATACTTTTCTCCTACACATTGTCCCCAACTGCTTTAATTGCCCCTCCGTCAACACACACCCTCCCCTCCCTCAAATCTGTTTTGAGCCATTCACTCCTACACAGTCTCTCATGCTTTCCTCACAGGGATGCAGAAATTGTTCATCCTCCTCCTCTTTAAGAGTTAAGTAACTTCTGAGGGAGAAGGGAGGAGTAACATGCACTAACTCATCTGATCAACCTGATAAATGATCAGGTAATCAGAGAAGTCTGAATTTGCTACTTAATCCTGGCATATTACTCTGCTTCTGAGTCTGTTTTAGTACTAAGCAGTGGTCAAGGCCTTCTCCACAGCTAGGAACACAACATACATGGGTCCTCCTCTCCCTTGGTATCACAGCAAGATGATAACCATGGTGTCTCACTGCAGAGAAATCTTGCTGATCACTCAGTGTACAGTCATTAACATTCAAATTTCAGCTGTTAAGTAATTTCTCCCCCACCCCATTACTGCTGTTTCCTGCATTAGTCCAGGTTAAAACACAGACAAAATCTGGAGAAGAAATACTGTGAATTATCCCTCACACTCAGTTCTCAAGCCCAAAGCATCCAACTTCCCCCATCCCTCACCCCAGGTTTTGTCTGGGTAGATGCAGCATCTGCAGAAAAATAATTCTGAGCTCTTTTACCTCTATTTCTGCAAAGCACTGCCCAGCAAACACGTGTCCCCCATCCTCCACCACATATTGGATAAGCTTCCCAGCCGAAGGCGAGCGCAGAATGGAGGGATCATTCTCCTTCTCAAACACACAGGTCTTGTTACCTATAGTGATGCGATACCTGGGAAAGAAAAGGACAAATAAATCACTGCAAAAGACCTGCTGGTGGAAAGCATGAGAAGGGGGAAATTCATCCTCTCTGTCCCTTTTCTACACCGAAACTAAACAAAAACACCTCAAACAGCTCTCCCGAGCTGAAGGGTCCTGTATTGGAAAGTTCAGATTAATTCCATCAGAACAGGACTATGGAAGCCAGGACCAGACACCAGATAGAACAGCCCTTAGCAAGCTTCTATGTACATTACTCTTAGGCTGCTGCTTCTCCACCAACAGGTACCACTCACTGTCAGAACAGAACTGATGAAGTTCAAGATTTCCTCTAAAGACAAACTGATGTTAGTGGAAAGTACGCCTGCCATACATAACAACACACAGCATGTTCACCAAACTGCCCACCTCCTGCAAAGCCCTCTTGTATACAGAGCAAAGCTGAAAAGAGCAGAATGCAGCCCTGCAGCAGACTGAGAGATTCAGATTTTACCACATTTTCCAATCCAGAAAGTTACTTAAAGTCTTTGTACTCCTGACCAGACTCGTTACATCTGTCAGAGAAAAGAGACCAGCAGAGGGGGCACTAGTTCCCATTCCAGAAGCTGGAGATTAACTGACCTTCTGACTATGATCCCTGCAGGGAATTTTGAGGGAACAAACCGAAGCAGTACATCTTGTCTCTATTTCTAAGGTGGATGTAGAGTTTTGAGGATTTTAAAGATTTTCATGTTCTGATTTCTGTAATCCAAAAGGGCACTTTTGAAAAACCAGGAGAATATGGACTCCACACTGACACATGTTCAGATCTTTCTTCTTCCAGTAGCCAAGATCTGTTCTTCGGATGAAGGCAACCTGTCCCTTTGAAACCATCAGCAACACATCTAATAACTGCTTCTATTCCCAGCTGATCTTTGGGAAGCATGAAGTTACAAGCACACCTAATTTTGGCTTGTAGTAGATGTCAAATGTTAATCTTTTCATGGTTGCTACCTGTCCACTTCTTCTTTCATGTAGGTGGTATAGCTGCTGCCATCGTAGGAGAGGAGCAGCCCCCCATCACTCAGCCGGTGCACATCGACCTCCACGCACGAGCTGTTCATGATGACCACATAGGAATTGGGAGACTGGCGGGTCACCTGCAGAGCCACGGGAAGGAATCACAAGAAGTTATCACAGGAAACAATATAAACAGCACAGGAAATATAAATATCACAGGAAATAACACAATATCAGTGCCTTGGCTGCCACAATGGGCACAGTCTGCCAAGCGCTGCAACAGTGGGAACTAATGAAGGGGAATAGAACCATTTGTTTCCATGTTAGATGGGGAAAAAAAACCCCACCAAATTGGGATCACAAAGGGGTTTAGCAGAAAAGAGATGTCAGAACTAATGTTGTCCATTAATCTTGTTTAATCTTCTGACACTTAAGGATTCATTGTACAGGTTTGATTATGCAATCATAGCCCATTTTTTCCACCCCAGTCTAGTTACATGTCACAGGCTCTAAAATTAAGAGATTGTCTCACAGAGAAAGCAGCTAAAGGGACCCTATCACAGTCTCTGTCCTATGTGAAGCTGTATAAATCACTTTAACCATGTTTCAGCTGCTGTTCTGTGACTGTCTCATCTCAGGGGTGCCAAGACAAAATCCTGGAGGTGAGAGGGTGAGGAAGCAAATTAAGATTGCACAGGCAATCTTAGGTCTAATATTTCCTAACTTTTCTATGGTTTTGCAATCTTTAAACAGTATTTCTAATATTTTTGCAAACAGCAAAGAAAAAGAAACTCTAAAAGGAAAAACTGCTACCAATTCTTTCATGCTGGTGAAACTGGGTTCAAACACCCAATGGGATAGATCTTCATACTCAGAAACATCAACTGGAAGCTTTGATCAACCAACAGGCACTAGTCTTTGCCTGTAACAAAAGATTCTTCACCCTATGCAGAGCATTTCGGACTTGATGAGGCTCTGAACAACCCAATCTAGTTGGGGACATCCTTGCTTACTGCAGGGGGTTGGACCAGGTGAGCTTTGGAGGCCTCTTCTAATCCAAGGCATTCTGTGAATCTATGAGCATTTCTTGACCCAGAAGAGTTAAAATATTTACAGAGATTTGCAGAAATACTGTAATGGGAAGATGGGTATTATCATAAGGGAAATTCTTAACCCCACTAAAGCAAAGATCTAATTTCAATAGGTACAGATATTACAAAGAATAAGCAAGAGCAGCACAAACAGACATTTCCAACTAGAAGTGACAAGAGGATGGGTTTCCACACTGTGCATCGTACCTTCAGCACATATTTCCGTCCCTCATAGATGAGTTCCACATCCACAGTGTTTAGCAGAGTATGAGCAGGCAGGACTTGGCCCCTTGAAAGAGAAGTACAAAATAAAAACTGGTCTTCCAAAAGCCATCAAATGGCTGCCAGGGGCCTGAGTGGGTTCAAAGATGCATGCAAGAATTTGGAAAGGAGGGAGACAGGAGTAGATTTTCCCAGCATCTCTTCCTGGGACAGACACATATTAGTTTGACAAAGCCAGACCACCTCTCTTCAGCCACATAAACCAGGGAGATTAACCCTTCCATTCACCCACTTTTGCCTTAGAGTCTGCAGAAGGAAGATCACAGCCAGAATTTCAGGACAGAGAGCATGGCTTGGAATAGGGATAAAGCTGCTCTTCCCCCTGCAGAAGCAGCAGGGGCAGAGAGGGTTTTCTAAGTATGGGTGGGAAACATTCACTTTAGAAAATTATGTAAAATCTGGAAAATTAATTCAACCCTCAAAACGGGAGGAAGGCAGTATCTGGTGGTTCAAGACTCCCTAATGTTGTCCTGGCAGCACACAGAGCAAGAACTCCACACTCTCAAGCCATTTCTTGGAGCTTCTGCCAAAACTGCCAGATACCAAACCAGTCTGTGCAAACAGCAGGGAATATTTTGGGAAGATGAACAGAAATCTGCCAGTTTTCTTAGGCCAGTAGACAAACAGCTTCCTGGGGCCAGAGAATAGTCAGCAGATAACAAGTTCTGTGTATTTCTGGACTGGACTTGAAGAAAACTTGTAAATCAAAGCTAATTACTTATCAGCTGCCTGCCAGAGCAGCTCAGAATTTACCTTTCCAAAGAGTGCAGGAAGTTTGAGACACTGTTTCGGAAGCTCACGTCAGCCACATGCAGAGCTCCACACACCACTCCCAGCATGGTATCAGGCCTTTCAGCCTAGAGAGAAAGGGTATAAACACTGTTACACCTCCTTGAGTTCAGTCCATTCTGGACACCCACTTGAAGAATCAACAGTCTCAGCTCTATTTCTGGTTCAGGGCCAACCTCTCTTTAAAATTAGGCTGGTGTGGCATCCATGGAAATGTTACAGAGAAGCAATTACCTCTGTAACCCCCTAAAAGAAAACCAGATTTTTTTTTTTCTTCTTCCTGGATCAACTCTTGACATTTCCACTATTATCTGTCCCAACCCGCAAACCAAAATACCAGCCTTAATTCACACAGACACTAAGGTGCTTTTCTGGGCAACTTATATCCACCTTTCTCTGACAGGAACAACCTGGGATTTTGATATAAATAAGAATTAAGGCCAGTGAAAAAATAAATTCATAAAGTGGAAATTAAGCTCTCCTAAATCCTTGACCTCTGACAAGCAGTATGCACTAAGCTTGCCTCTCCTCTCCCTTTCTTCCCCATTTCTGCCTTAATTTGTAGTCCTATAAAGCAAGGAGCTGCACCTGAACTTTCTCAGCAATGAGCCGATCCAACCAGCCGGTGTCGATGCGGTTCTGCTGGAAACTTTCTGTCTCCAACAGTTTAATCAAGTATTCAACAGTGGTTCGGAAATCCCCTCGGATGGACAGCTCCTTCAGAGCCACTACCATGTTTCTGAAAGAGAAAAGAATACCTATTTTCTATCCCATACTAATGGTAATGTGCAAGCTGCTAACTCTGGATAGTTTCCATGAGCCGTAGGGGAAAAAACAGCCTGAAGGTAATAGGAGAAGAGCATGTGCACTGGAGCAAGATCCTATATGACATGCCTGGGAATGAAAGAATATTGATTTCTCGTCAATCTGCTGCTGGTGCAAATAAGAGCAGCTCAGCCAGCACCAGCCAAGAGACCAGGAGCTCCCACTGTTACCATCACATCTAGGCATCCACCCCGTGTCAGCACTACACCTAAGACAGACAGACATGGTCTGCAACCCACCCAGAATGGAACAGAAGAAAGGCTCTGGATCAAAAACATCCTGGATGTCAATCAGACAGTCCTGTCTTATGTCCAGGTGCTTTAATATTCCACACCCCATAAGGACACTCAATGGTTTATAAACAATTACAAGGCATTGCCATAATAAGTTATCCATGTTTTTCCTGTTAGAAATCTTCCACCTGAATGCTTTCAAAGAGACTTCAGCACAACCGTAGCTATATCCTATCCCAGCAGCAGGTACATGAAACAGGAATGAAACAGAAAGGGGGGGGGGGGG
>VYZU01069880.1:47122-78886 GCA_013401355.1 Ceyx cyanopectus
TGGGGGAAGAGAGAGAAGTAAGCAAAAAATATAGAATTGTAGGTGAAACACAGTGGGATTGCAAAGCACAATGTGAAGAGAAGCCTGACCATGATAAGGAAACCCATGTAAACAGATAGAAACTTCTCTTCAAACTCCTGGAAGTAAGGAGTTGTGTTTTATCCACAACACTGTGTATCAAAGAGGACAAATCCAAGCAATTTCCAAGGTTCTAGCACTTTTCTGACTACTTACGAGATGGCTTCTTCACGGTTTTCTCCCCAGGAGAAACAGTGACCAAACTGAGAATCAGCAAATTCATGAAGCCCTCCTGCAGCAGCAACACTGAAATAGCCCCAGACATTCTTATTGCTGCGGAAATTCAGTTCCTGAACTGTACCAGAACTGGGCTTAAATCCCTGTAAAGACAGACAGACATTGCTATACATCCTAAAGAAAAAGTAAATAATGCAGAATTAGGAATGTAATTGGAGTCCTGGAGGGCAGTGCACTTGTTTGTGCCACAGAGAGATACATACACAACTTCTGTGTCTAACCAGAGTCTCCAGAACCATCAGCTGAGAGAGCTAAGGGAAGAATCTTTTCAATTGGCTTCCAAACTTTTCAGAATCAGCAGCAGGGATTGAACTTGGGTGCAAAGCCAATGGCTGTCAAGAGCGTGATTGGTAACTGCAGGACTTGCAACGCTCACCTCATCGGGATTCTCACTGGTGATACGGGCAGCGATGACATGGCCACGGGGACAGGGGACATGGGCTGAATTCTCAAAATCAATGGCTCCATCTCCCCACGGAGAAACACCGTACATCACTCGGATATCCTTGATCCTGTGGAGGGGAATCCCCATGGCAATCTAAGGCAGAATAACAAAATAATAATAGTAATAATAATAGTAATAGAAGCCACTAGTAAGTAAGTTTTTCTCCTCACAGAGAGGTTCTCCTCTGTGAGAGAGAACTCCCAGAAGAATCAACTCCACCAGCTCTCTGAAGAGGCTAATGCTGCAGTTCCAGCATCACAAACACAGGCTCATTTTCTGATGAGCACCTTCTCCACTGGCAGGTCTCAGACCATTCATATTTCCCAGGATAGCTGAGCTCAGGGTAACATCCACCTTAAGTCCTTCAGCCAGTATTTTCCAGTGACTGATGAGAACGCTCCAGGGGAAGCTGGCTGGTGCCAGGTCAGCTGAGGATGGGCACGCATTAGGCATGTTAAAAATACACTAAGGTCCCAGTGAGACAGAAGGCCCCTAACTGGTCGCAGGAAACTGGAAAGTCGCAACTATAAACTTCAGAGAGAGTAACCTGCAGAACTGGCTGCTGGCTGTGTCCATAAAATCCTAGTTGTTCTGATCATTAGTTGGGATTTTTTTAACAGCTACAGTTCAAAAAAGGCTGAGCTTCAGCTTAACCATTTCTTTCAGCTGTTTATTAGCCAGATACCAACAGACGAAAGACCAAACTGGCTACAATATCAACATGTCATTCTATGAAACTGCATCAGCAATATGAAGAACAGAGCCCAGACAATGAGGAAAGCATCCGACCCATCAAAAACTCTCAGTGCCTGGCAAACACAGGCACAGAATTACTGGAATCTCTTGCTGAGAGAAGGCTCAGCCCAAAGCCAAATAGCCTCCTGACAAAATGAAGATGATCCTGCTCCTAGGCAGCCTACAAGAGAGGAGAGTTCAACCATTTGTTTCCTCTACCATCTATCCAATTAACCTCAACATGCAAACAGCCTGGAAAGAAATTAGGAAGAACGCAAGAGGGTGAGAGTGGGAGGGCTGAGAAATTGAATTAGAAAAGCACCTAGAGCCCCTAATGTGGTGCAAGACAAAGAAAGAAGGACTGCAACATTCACCTACTGGTGGAAGAGGTGGGGCTGGTAAGAGGGAGCTAGCAGGGCAGCACATGGAGTTAGGTGGGGATGCAGAGGGGACAGGTGAGCCACAGCACATGTGACTAAAGCTTTCTCCAGGATCTGTGAAGGATTCCTTCATTGCTCTGGGGATCAGCCCAGCACAAAGCCTACTTGTCCATTTAAACCAGAACTGTCACCCACAGTCATGACTTCCCCTTGAAAAAGCAATAAATCAAGACAAATTCTTGGTCACTTTGCCACATCTGTTCAAGTACCTAATAATCATTAGGCACAAATCCTGCTTCATAGAAAGGCCAAAGAGCAGGGACCTTGGCCAGGAGGAGGAAGCACCCACAGTGAGTGAGGGGCTTAGAGAGATGGAAACAATCACTCTGGAATAAGTCAGGAACTGCACTATAAAAGTAGGACCCAAATCATTTTTCTGGACTTCAAACAACTGCTGAACTTGCTGAAAGATGAAAAAACTAATCATCTGGTTTTTTTCCCCTCCTTTTGCCATTAGAAGCTCTGGGAAGAGGCTGCTGTCCCTTGGAGGCAGAGTGGGTGATGCACTGCTCAAAACTGGCACAGCATTTAATCACACTGCTGGTCTCAGAAGACAACTAGTTTAACAAAGTAACTTCATAGCTTAAAAGTTGAACTACTCGTGGCTAAAAGCTTGTTGAGACAGGCTTTTTAACACATAATCCTCCCTTAAAGAAGTTTTCCTACCTCTATGTTTTATTCCTCTATTGCTTCCCTTTCACACTCCTGTTAACGGAAGGGCTGCCTGAGCAGACCAGGAGAAACAACTAGAAAAACCACCTCCTTGCTTTCCAAATCAGGAAGAGCCAACTGGCAGAGCTGTACCTCAGTGAAACAGTCTCACACAGAAGGGCTGCATATATATTTGGAATGCTGCACAAAGCTTTGCTCTGACCACAGAGGATAAACCCCAAGCTGAGAAGGCACCAAAATGGGCCTCTGACTTATGGGGGAGGAAGGGTGTGGGAGTCACACATAACCTGTCTGCACAAGAGGATAGAGGCCACTTTTAGCAGAGGTCTCTAATTCTTCTCTCTAGTGTCTCCTCTACCAGCACCAAGATCCACTCACCTCCGTAACACCCGGACATGATCCGTTTTAACACAGAACCCTGGCTGTGCCTCAGACAAGAGTCCACCCCCTGTTCTACTAAAGCTTTGGCAGAACAGGTTTGTCACACTCAGACCTCCACTGCAGGCAGCTCCAGCACTTCTGGAGGCCTCAGGAGCATGAGGCCCAGGCACCTGACCCACCTGGAGCTGCGCTGCCGGCAGGTTGACGTCGGCCACCATCTCGGTGCAGGGGTGTTCCACCTGCAGGCGGGGGTTCAGCTCCAGAAAGTAGAAGCTACCATCCTGGCTGTACAGATACTCCACGGTGCCAGCGCTCACGTAGCCCACCATTTTGGCAAGTTTCACTGCACACTAGGGACAGGAGAAAGGAGCAGTTGAATTCCAGGCTCAGTTACACTAGGCACTTACGTCCACACTATCCACTTCAGAGGTTTGGTTTTTTTTGCTGGCACTCTGAAACGTGCAAAAGTTTGTAAAAGGCCTGAGAACTGCTCAAAGGAAAAAAAAGTGGCATGAGAGTTTTGATTTCCAGGTTGCTACATTTACAATTTACAGAAGGCAGAGTTGGAAGCAAATATTTCTAAGGCTCAGCATTAGACAATTCATACAACTCCTGCACTTGTTTTTAATATGACAATATACATTTAGAACACACTCCCCTCCTGGTTTTGGGGCAAATGCATTTTTGAAGGGAGCTCTTCAGCTGTTTGTCAGCACATGCTGGACTCTGTTTTGAAATATGAGGGGCTGCCCGTGCTTGGCAGCTGAAGACATGCAACCCTGTAGTGCTCCTTTAAAAGATTCAATAATGTAAAACCAAAAGCTCATCCTGGTTCTGGATTCTCACAAGGAAAAGAGACCTTGCAGAGCCACTCTCACCTGTTCCATGTGCTCAAACACTACTGAAGTCGCAATAGAAGCAGGTGCTTCCTCAATGATCTTCTGGTGCCTGCGCTGCACAGAGCAATCCCGGCCGAAGAGAGAGATGGCATTGCCATACTGGTCTGCCAGGATCTGCACCTCCAGGTGCCGGGACTGTTTGGCCAGTCTCATTACAAAGATTGGAGAGCCTGGGACTTCAGTTTGAACCTAAAGCAGGGAGAGTATATAAAGAGGCAGATTGTTTTTTGCAAACACCTCTCTTAGGCACAATTATCCCAAGTTCGTTTTTTAAGTAAAGAATCATAGAATCATAGAATGGTAGGGGCTGGAAGGGAGCTCTAGAAATCATCAAGTCCAACACCCCTGCACCAGCAGGTTCACACAGAAACATATTCAAGTGGGTCTTGAAACGTCTCCAGAGAAGGAGACTCCACAACCTCTCTGGGCAGCCTGTTCCAGGCTCTGTCATGCTCACAGTGAAGATGTTTTTGCTCATGTTGAGGTGGAACTTCCCATGTGTAACCTGCTGCCATTACCTCTCATCCTGTCACAGGGCACCACTGACAAGAGCCTGGCCCCTTCTACTTGTCACCCACCCTGCAGCTATTTGTAGACATTCATAAGATCCCTTCTCAGGCTTCTATTTTCCAGGCTAAACAGCCCCAGGGCTCTCAGCCTTTCCTCATCAGAGAGATGTTCCATAATATCTCCCCTGGGCCACTTAAGGCTGCAAATACCCTGTGTGCATTTGTATATAGTTACAGTGCTGTTTCCATATCCTTTCAAAGCACAAACTCTTGGTTCATTGTAGCTAAAGAGGCTCTGATACATAACACAGACTTTTTCAGTTCTTTATTTCAGACACAGTGGCCTCGGAATCACCCAACCTGAATATTTAGAGCAAGACAGCACAAATCAGTGGGAAAAGTTACCTGTCTAAATAGATTGGGGAAGTCATCTGCGTTGTTAACTTTCCTAATTCCTTTTCCTCCTCCTCCTTCAGAAGCCTTGATCATGACAGGGTAGCCAACCTCCTCAGCAGCCTGATCAAGATGGGCAGAAAAACATGGCTAAGTACATAAAGGCAACAGACTCAAGTTGAAAAGATCATTATTTCCCCGTTGACTTGTGTCCAAGCTTCCGTGTCTGACTCTATTTAGCAACCAAGGCATGAATGGGATAGAAACCAAATATTCCAGTCTGAGAGGGGGCCTGTAGTTGGAAAAATCAGCAGTGATTCTGTGACTAGAAAGAACTCCAGCCTCTCAAAGTGATCATAAAATCTTTTGTCAGTGCTTCATACCATTCAATTTACAAATTCAGAGAAAAGCTTTTGTATATAATACAGAAAATCACTAAGCTGGGTAACACAGAAAAACTGTGTACTCCAGCCCCTCTCTTCACAGAGGAAAACTCCCAAACCCTGTCCTGTGCCAGGGATATCTCTTATTCTAGAGCTCTTCCTCAAAGAGAAACTTAACAAAAGATGAAATTAAGTGTGAGGTCATGGGTCTTTTATGAAAACCACCTTCTTCCTGCATTAAACAAACAACAAAAAAACTCAAACCAGAATAGACCCCTTAATGAAATGCAGCTTTGGTCCCATATTTTGTCTTTTTCTCCTAATTCTCACCAAATTCTGATGGCTGGCCCCAAAGATGATAAATGAAATATCATTTCCAATTCTAAGACACAGTTCTGTGAGACTGACAGTCTAGTCCTAGTTAGTATACCCATTAAAAATAACTCAAAGCTCCAGCTCTCCCCAGGTGCACATGCAGCAAGGCCTCAGACCCCTCCACAACCCCAGCCACCTACCCGCAGCCCATCGTCCGCATCTTTCACGTAGCCTTTTTCATACAGTTCCTGAGGAACATTCAAGATACGCTTCTGAAGATCATTTTCCTGCCAGTCCACTCGAAGACCTGAAACATAATCATCATCTTCTTAGCTCACTGTGCTGCAAGGCTCAGTGAGAAGGCACAAAAAGGACACTGGTGGAGCAACGAGCAGTGGCAGCTCCCAGGGAGCAGGTTTAAGAAGCGAGAATGCAGAATGTCAACAGATGTGCCCGGTTTGAGGGAGGCAGATCTCTTCAGCCAACAAATTACAGACCCCTTTGTTCACCTCAGGCAATTCTGAGGAACGGATTGTGATTTACAGTCTTCCGAAACTGCAGGGCTTCCATGGAAGCTCCAAAACTACCTGGTGTATGCTAGAGGAGCAGAGAGTGAAGAAGCAGCAGCTATTGCAGCTGCAGGGTCTGGCCAACTGCATGTTACGCAGCAGGTACATTTTGCCCAACATATCCATGTAGTCATAGTCCCTGTGTCTTAACCCTCAGGCAATGCAAATTTGAAACCATAAGCAGATGGGGCACCTCTTGGCACACCTTTTTGTGCACAGACACATTTCTTAAAGATTAGATGTGCTAAAGAAAAAAAAGAAGTTAGACTGGTGGTGATAATCACAGGGTAATTTCCTTCTTACCACTGCCGCTCCACGGGAGGGTTGGAATGCCAGCAGTCTGAGCCACTATTGAAGAAGCAATTTTATCTCCTAAAGCCCACATTGCTTGGCTTGGAGGACCTGCAAAGAGCAAAAGCAATGCATGAGTGAGACATGAGAGATACCGGACTGCAGGGAAATGTCCAGAAGTCTAATTTAGGTTCGATGTAAGAGGGGTAGATAAAGACTCTTAGCAGGGCTGCTGCACATCAGATCTCAATGGGCATGATTCAACATTTCTGAACCAAAACAGAGCATTAGCTGCATCAGCCAGGAAACAAAAAGCAAAGAGACTAGAGTACTTCTGTCCAAGAAGGAGGAAAAGGCAATTGAAACTAAAGCAATGCAACCACAACCACATTACCACAGCTGGTTAAATGCCCATCCTGCTCAATAAGTCTCGCCAGGTTCAGCTTGCAAGCACCACTCTGTGTCCAAGTGTCCTCAAGCTGAGCCTGCTCCCAAAGGGATGGCAGGTGCTAGTTACTGGTGGTAGGTGTGCACACCACAGTCTACTGGAATAATAATTCAGTGCCTCTGATTTTATTTGAAATACGGTTTGCATGGGACTGTAGTGTATGACTTGTAACAGATTTAAATTGGAGTGAAAATACAGCTTTTCATTCCATTCCTCTTCAAAAGTCTAAAGTATTTCTGTGGTTATGGCTCAACACACTAGAGATAAAAAGATCTGCTAGGAGTTGTGACATGGTATAACCATCCCCAAGCTATGTCCATAACATGATTTCTCTGCCAAGTCCATATTTAAACACTACACATATCCAAAACCTTACCCAGTATTCAGATCCGTGTGGTCAGGAGATGAGCTCTACTGTAGCAAACATCTCCAGCACTTGGTTAACTGCACTGCAAACTAGATCACAAACTTCATGGACTGTCCATTTAAAGCTCCACTCTTTCCATGAAAACAAACTATTAACACCCTCTTTAAAATGACAACAGGGACATTCAGCTTCTGAAATAACCTGCTTTAATGGGGATCTTCTCAGATTTTGTATTCTATATTCAAAGATAAGTTGGAGAACTTGCCTTTTCAAGAACTCTTTGCCAGCATATGCCTAACCCTTATCTAGTTTCATTAACCTCGCTGATTGGAAGCAGACCGCACTGTCAGACAGCAGAGTCTGTTGCTCTGACTACTGTAAATAACATACTGTCAGTCTTGCAAACCACACCTCATGGCTCCCTCCTAGGCTCAGGATTTCCTATCTCATTAAACCTACCCATCTTAAATTAAGGACTAGATATTATGATATCTAGATGTATAGCTCCTCACCCATGAAAGCAATCCCGTTTTTGTGGAGAAGTTCTGGTAGTTTGGGATTCTCAGATGCATGGCCCCAGCCAGCCCACACAGCCTGCAGAAGAAGAAAAAAAACAAACCAGCATATAAACCACTCTTTGTTTTGGACAACAAGCAGAAACAGAAAGCATGCAGGTGCTTTAAGTCTTTCTTTTCCTCTCTGAAAACCTCCTTGTAACATTCTTAAGCCAGACCAGCCTCCTGAACTAAGTGGCAGCTTAAAGGACAAGTCAAAGGCAGATGCTGCAGCACCTAGCTGAAGAGGAACTAAGTGTAGGAAGTGAAAGTGTGAAGGGAAACTTTCACCTCCTGCAGATACACAAATATGCTGCTCTGTAACATGCATTGCCTTTTGGTGCTAGTACAAGGCAGGACTTTCAATGTATTTGGCCTGCCTTTTCCCCCAGATATAACTCATTCTTTGAGACGAGATTGCTCAGTGCTAGTTCTCAAAGCCATCTCTGGCACTTCTCACCTGCACTGGAATCCTCTTCGCAATATCGAGAATGAGCTCCACATTTGCATAGTTGTTGTTGTTTGGTCCTCCTGGAACTGGGACGTAGTGATCTGCCATTTTAATATACTCTGGAAACACAAGGAAGGTCTCACTTAGACTGCAAATCTAGTAAATGGTACTTGGTCTAAAACTCCATAATTTTACAGTACTTCATCTCCTCACAGAAAAATCCGTTACTTGACAGACCGGCCCATGGTACAGTGGACACAGTTTCAGCTTCTTGCATCCTCACGGGCACATGGATCTGCACAAGGAGAAGGTCACAAACCTTCCCTGGTTCCCTGCACAACTCACCTGCATTTGCCTTCAGATCCTCAGGAGTCACCATGACAACAAATCTGATTGCCCGCTCATTTCGGAACATCTCATAGGACCAGCGTCGGATGGACCTCATGCATTTCACTGCTGCAATGCCATTATTGGCTATCAGGACCTGGGTGTATCAGAAGCAGGGATGAACTAGAGACCAAACAGCACAAAACACTCAACAACAATGAAAACAGTTTTTTCCCTGCAGACTCCCCCTTGTTTTGGTGCTGTGTGGGTTCATTAGGCAGTGGGCAACTCAATAAGAACACTTAATGGCCCCTCAGTCAATTTAGGAATTGGCTCTTGCTTGACCATGAAGATTTTAATGTATTATACTCTGGATTAAAGAGCAGAAGGACACAGGAGAATAGATGCAATGAGTGACTAGAACTTCCTGAAAGGAAGACACCTCACCCATTAAATGATTATGTATTTTTAAATACATTTCTTAGTGGTTTTTCCAATCTACTTCTATTAAATCTCTCTATAAATCCTGTATCAGCAGAAGTTCTCTAACTCAAGGGTTTTTTTTCTTGTCACACTAAGCTACAACAAAGGAATGTTTATTTACCACATATAAAATAAAATGGAAACACAACAGTTGCAGGCTGAAGTACAACTTTCAAGCTCAGGAATGTTAATATTTTGATACCTGCATCATACAGCCTTATACGGAAAGAAGTCATAGGTCAGGAAGGAAGGGAACAAAATGCAATCTGCAAAGTCAGAAAAGTCAGTATCTTTACCTTTTCAATAACTTTATTCCCTCCAAAACGAGTAACAAATTCTGCTGGAGAAGCCACAGTAAAATCCCGCTGCACGTCAACTTTCTTCCTGTCTCGGCCTTGCTTTACAAGGTGTAAACCAGACATACTGGGCCTAAGGAAATTTGGGGGAGACAGAAAAAGGCAGTGCAGGTGTACACAAATACAAGAGGATATGTGGTAAGTTTACTGCAAAGTTCCCCATGCCCATGCTCCCCAAGCAGATGAGCAGACTCTCACTCCTTGCCTCTAGAACACCATGGCCTGGTCCTCACCTTTTACAGCCATGACTGGTTTTTTTAATCTACCTTTGTTATCTCTCTGCAAAAGCCAAGTGATCTGGAGGAAATTCTAGTTATAATAATTTATAAATAGGTTAAAAATTTGTTCATTGTACACTGCTCCCCAACACAGCCCATGAAGGCTTCACCATGCTGCTTTCAATTCAGCTGGGGAGGCTAGAAAATCATGACAATGCTTTGTGGCTTTGATAGAACCAGCTACTGAGATCAGACTGGGTAAGGAAATCCTCCTGGAGAACCACAGCATATAAATCTCCAGGTGCAAATGAGAGACTCTGTCACCAGCTACTTAATATTTCTTTCCCAAGACTTCTCCACCATCCAGCCTTTAGTACCTTCCTCAAAAGTGCTGAGAGCTAGAGGAGAAATTAATCACATTACTTCTGCTACAAAGAGCAAAGGCCAGTTCTGGGCCTGACAAGATCAACTCTCTGCTCTGGCACCATTTTCCTGTGTAGGAAGGGAACAGTCACTTCCCTTTCTTCCGCCTCAGCTCACACGGGACTAACAGAGGGCTAAGCCACCCCATGACTCTGCAGGCACTACAGGACTTGCTTGGCTAACACAAAGCTGAAATGGCAGGAGGAAACCTGTCAGAAAAGCAAAAACCTTCTCTTCACACAGGGCATCAATCACAGTGCAGCACAACTGGGGAAAAAACACAGTATTTTTTTATTCCAAAAGCTTTATCTCACAGGTCAACCCCTGGTTTACCCCTTTTTCTTTATTTAGTGGGCTTTTCTGATGAGGTTCCTCTCCCTCAAGCACGCTGCAGTGCAGGCCCTGCCGCTGCATGGGGATACAGAACCTTCTGGAGGATGGAGGGATGAGTATTGGGAAGGTGCTTCACAAACTCCTCAGAAGTTTAGAAGCACAGTGTGACAGGCAACCTCTGTCCCCAGGAGCCACATGGGCCCTGCAGGCTGCCCTGGAACCCACCAGCAACCTCTGGCCTCCTCAGCTGCTGCTATTGAGCAACTCCACTGGGAGATGGGATGGGATGCAGCAGAAAGCAATTGGAATTGCCGGGGGAGGCCACGAAGGGAAAACCAACCCAAGGAGAAGCCAAACCACGGACAGCATCTAGCAGTCTCTCCTTTTACACAGCCACACAGGTCAGGTAGCGCCAGGGCTGTACCTGTGAGGTTTACTGGAGCATCCCAAATTGACTTAGAGATGCCCAGTGACAGCCCAAGAGGAAACACAGAGGTTCTCCCTCGTGTTCCCTCAGAAATATGTATGGCCTATGAAGATTTACCTCTTCATCAGGTGCACAGTAACATCAAAGGCAAGTATTTTAACCAAAATTCTTTCTGATGAAAGAAGCCCAGACCAAACTGCATCTGGCTTAAATCCAGATTCTTCTCTCGCTCACCGTTCCTATGAATGACCATGGTGCTAACGCAGACCTTGCTGCACGTGGTGGGACATGTTAACAAAAAGGATCTTGACCTGTATCATCTCACACGACCTACTCAAAGAGGTGCATGTCAAATCCTGGTATAGCCACGGGAACTGTACAAGAACCAAAGGTGTGCTCTTGGGTATGGCAATATCAGCACTCAGAGCTGACCACAAAGACATGTTGATCTACCACACACATGATGGAGCAGAGCCTTCCCTTCCTCTCTTCATGCACACCATCAGCTTTGGCTTTGACATCCCACTGAGGCACATCCCTGAGGGTTTCCAGAACATCAAGGAAGCACATTTCAGCACTTGGAATTCAGACCCTGTGTTCTGTAGTAACACATTCATCCTTCTCTTCCACGTGGGACATATTCCCATAACAAATGGCCATGCTGGTAGAGAACTTCAAGTCATAGTCTTGAAGTGAAAACATATTCCAAGCACAGAGAAAAAGAATTTGAAGCAATCCATGAAGCCAAGAGTGGGAGAAGTAAGGGTAACAGGGAAAAAAAGATCAATAGGGTGATTTCAAAGCAGGCTAAAAACCCAAATGTCTATCTCCCAGTGATATTTTGGGAGATACAGATGGCTGTACTAGATCAGACCAAAGTCCAGTCTAGTAACTTGTCTCAAAGAAAAGCTGGTAGCTGATAACCAGAGAAGGGCATAAGAACAAGTGTGCAGAGATTCCTCCCCTCTGTACTTTCCCTTCCTCCAGCAAACTTCACTTTCCAAGATAGACATTGCCACTGAACTTAAAACTTGACCCCGTGAGCAAGAGTTCACAAACTGTTCTGTGATAATCTCAGCCCAGGGATTCAAGGACAGGAGTCAAGAGGCAAGAAAAAGAGGAAAGGTGAAGTTAAGGTTGAATTTCTACTAAATCTGTATATTTAAAGAGGGTCATAATCTACAGCATGGCAAGGAAGGCGCACAATCCAACAAGTGAGACAGGTTTATTGAGAGCAGTACCAACAATAGAAAAAACAGATAAAAATCTCGGGGTCAGAATCTGTGAACACATACAAATATGAACTATCCTGCCAAGCTGAAATAGTTACACACATAAAGATAATGCTGCAGATAATATGTCAACAAAACCAGAGCTTCACCACCCAGAATAATGCACATGCACTAGTTTATAGTTCAGTCCAATTTGCAGCAATGAGCATACCAAGAACATGACATTTATTTACTAACAACCATGGGCTGCACATTGTGATCAAAACAGAAGAGATCAATTTCTTTTTTGCTGGGTAAGATGAGGTAGAAGTCAGGCAGCAAGGAAGAGAGGACACCGAGGTCTAAAGAAAACAGCATCAATGCTGAGCCAGGAACAGTCATCCCTATTAATCACCAGGTCACAACTGCAGTGTTTTGCTACGCAGGAACTTTCAAAATGCTCATCCATCTTTCCGAGTCACTAGCAGGTTAGAGGCTGTGCAGAATCTCCAACTTTTGTAATGCTGATTCCCCAGCTAGGATGCATTCTGGCACCTTTGCCTGCACAGGCACCTCCCAGTAACTGGCGAGGTCGCAGAGGATAAAATTAACGTGGAAAAACAGCAATAGGCATTTCCAGCACTGAGTGCCCCCCTGCTTCAGCCCAATCTGGCTGCTGCTTGCAGGAGACAGGTCTGTAATTCTTACCTTTGCAGCATGTGATACCTCATTTCCTGACTCTGCTCTGCAGAATCCTCCATGCTGTCTCACTGAAGGAATTAACAGATTTCGGGCTTGCTTATGACTCGTCTAGTGTGGCTGCTGCCACTCTCCTCTTTTTTTTCAACACTGCAGCTCAAAAGCCAGCAGCAGAAAGCTGCAAAGAGCCTCTTGCACTCATGCGCTTCTCCTTCAAGCAGCGGCACTTCTCAGATTGCTTCAATCTTTTAACCTTTGTCCCCTGCTTTCCACCACTCCTCTCTCAGTCACTCTTCCTGTGACGCAGTGTGAAGAGAGAGGAGAGCAGCTTCCCTCGTCTGCGTTCAGAGGAAAGCAGCTGATCAGGAAAGAGAGAAAATGATCTACAGGTTACGTAACAGGGTTTAACGCACACACAGCCCCGCTGCTGCAGCCCGCACCGCGCTCCCGCAGCCACGGCCAACACCACGGCAGGAGGCACTGAGGGGCTGCCTCCCGCTGCAGCATCCCCAGGAGCCCCGGGCAGCTGGCAGTGCCCAGCACCTCCTGAGCAGCAAGCCTGCAGCGACAGCTGGGGTCGAGCAGCCCGAAGGATTCACTCGATGGGTCAGATTGAACAGGGGACTTTCACGAGGGGTAGGGGGGTGATGAAGAGAGAGTTTCCAGGGCTGCAGAGAAGTCCGACAGAGTTTGTACAGGCACAGAGCACAGTGGTGATCCAGATGTGAGGAGACGATCACACTGGACACCAGAGTGGGAGCTGGGACACACCAGACAAGTCACTTAAGTGCCTCTGTTTCTCCACCTGTACAATGGAGATGTGATCCCTCAAGTGTTGCAAGAATAAATATCCTCACCAGCTACAGCACTGCACAGCCCAGCAAGATCACTGGAGAAAGGAAGAATGTTTACTCCGTATTGAGCACATGTAAAAACACAAAATCACAAATTCTGAGGTAGGGAAAGGATAAGCAAAAGCAACAGTGGCAGCAATACAGCAGTGATCAAACCTGGACTGGAATGAGACACAGCAGATGGATTACACTGCTAAATTTCCCAACATCTGGGTCTGTCCCAGTGCAGGGCCACCTCCAGGTCACACAACTTTTATTTGATGCATGCTCACTCCAGGAGTCTGAGCAAAAAACGGGGTTACATTATGGAACCCGGAGCCCCAAAGGGCGAGGTGAGGGCACTAAGAATAGTACAGGTGATAGGAACCACAAGTGACAGCAAGTGCCACGTGCCTGATAAAGTGTGGGCAAACAATTCTGCTGGGATCCAATTCCTTCAAGCACTGGCAGCAGAAGGGTAGAGGGGACAGCGACACACTGTGGCAGCGAAGGCAGTGGTCACGGTGAAAACAAATCACCAGACAGCAGAGACAAGAGGTACCAGGGAAAGAACAAAGCTGAAGCAAACAAAAATCCCCAGTGCTATCTACCTAATAAATCTACCTACTAGATGATCTTATAGGTCCCTTCCAACCCCTAACATTCTGTGATTCTGTAATAACTGCCTCGCTCAGCTGTCAGTCTTTGAAGAGCTACTTGAACTGCCCAACTGTGAAGCACACCAGAAATCTCCCATTTCATTAGTTTTCAAACAGAACTACATAAGAAGAAGCAACTTGACTTGAAATATTTTCCAACATTGGCTCCATCTCGAGAGGCCTCAGCAGCACCTCTCACCCAGGTGTGGTACAGACCCACATGGGCTCCCTGCCTCCTACGCCCCTGAATGCAGGACTCTGCCCATGGAAATGTACTCTCCCAGGTTCTCCAGGCTCCTGCTCCCCCTCACCTCTGCAGGGAGGTTGTCACAAACCAACCAGTTCACCTGTTCCAAAAATGCCATCATAAGGTTAGAGAATTGTGAACCTACATATCCCACTTGATAAAAATCTGTGCCACTTTTTCTCTGCTGGTCATGACGTTTTAAGACCAGAAAAACCCAACAGACATTTGGAGACTCTACAGGGTAAGTATTTTGTGTAGAAAATTATGTATTCCATAATTCTTAAAATATTTGTATGATCTATGGGTCCATGATATTTCCTCAGCTTTTGATCATGATTCGAGATTAAAATTTATACACAGCATAACTGACATTTAGTTTTTCAGGCTTTGTGAAAACAGTTTCCCAAATATTTTGCCTGTGCTCCAAAAAAACCCCACCCTCAGTCCCCAATCCAAACAGTTTCTGACCACTGTAGCCACAAGGAAAGAAATCCTAGATGTGTACAGAGCTCTGTATGAGAGGAGCAGCTTCAGCATTGGTTAAAAATATTCATCGTGCCCTCTACCAGCTGAATGTGCTGCTGTGAAACCAACGGACACGATCTGCTGCCACAGCCCCACACAAACGCCAGGCAGGGACGCGTGGCTGCAGTGCAATACTTACCAAACACACCCCTCTGCAAAGCTTCCTAAACATGCTCAGCACCCAAATGGCAAACACCACATGAGACCATCCCCCTCTCTAGAGCCTGGGCCTGCTACGAGACAAAAGGGAAGCCTGCACAGCTCTCTCCTGCTCTAGCCTCCGAGGAAAAAAGAAAAGCATTCCGGACAGACACGTACCTGACGCACATCGCAGCCAGGAGCCTGCATTGATCCCAGCACTGTGACATGCCCAGCGCTATCGGTGACGTAGCCGCCGATTCCAAAGGCAGTGATGCATTAGCTGGCGTGTTTGAAAGGCAGCCTGGAGCAGCCTGCAGCACATACACACACACGCCCCTGAGAGAGGATTTTCTTTTTTCTTTTTTTTTTTTCTTTTTTCCCCCCTTTCTTTCTTTTTCCTTTGCCCTCCGGATTAAGCCTGCACAGGGTGTGGAGAGGGGGCAGGTCTCAGCAATTTGGGCTTTACGTTCTGTAAATATGTAAGCGCTGGTGGGAACATGAATCTGATCTGGGTGGTAAAACTCAGGCCCGTTCAAGCATCCATAAGATCTGCTCTGGTTTTAGATCTGCCCTTGCCATCACTTTCACAAAAATGCCAAGAGACAGAGCAGGGATGTGAGTGTGGTCCAAGCAGCAAGGCAGAGTTCTGCAGCTGGAGTGAACGCTTCACCATGTCTCGGGTGATAGGCACTGGGAAGCAGCAATCTGGACTTACTCAAAGGCAATTTTTGCCCGTGATTTTAAAGAGACAGAACAGTTGGCTGGAGTGCAGACACTGCTGAAAATCAGCGCTGCAACCTAGAAATCAATCAATCAATCAACCAAGAAACTCAGCTTGGCTCTGACAAAGGATTGAGCCTAGGGATTTTAGGAAATTAAATCAAGGATGCAACACAAAAAACAAAACCAGCCTTCTTCCTACTCCCCAGGCTAATCACTCCACTTCCATGGAGTGACTCCACACCCCTCGATGCAGCTCTTTAGCCTGAAGCAGTAACTTTGGTTCCCACAGCTACAGAGCCCAAACCGGCACAAGCTGCTCAGACTCCTCTTGATTAACCAAGTACCAACTACTGCTATGGATGCAGATTTTAAGTCCTGAGACTCTTGTTTGTCAGATATTTTCTTCTCCTAAATGACATATCTGGCTTTTTACCTGCCATGCCATAGGCATTTTAAACCAGACCCTATGCACAGACATACACACCGGACACTGCTGTTCCTCGAGGGTTCCAAAGCAATACCCCAGCTGTAATTATGGGAGAGAACCTGATGATTTAAAGTTCATTGAGCTCCTCTGGATCTCACACTCTTATGTACATGATCAAAAAAACTTCATTCCTGGGGCTCTTTGACATACCCCATTCCCTCTGTTCCTTCCCACATATTCTGCACTCAACTTCAAGAGTCTCATGCTCCACAAGCCTCTAGTCTCCCATATGCCCAAAGCCCCTTCCTTCTCCTTCAAATGGACCTTTCAGAAGCCCTTTTTCATCATATACTTCCTGCTTAGACGCATGGCACCAAATTTTCACTCCTCAAAAACACCCAGTAAATCCAAATGTCAATCCAAACAAATAGACAAATTTCAATTGGATTGATATCCAAACTCCAGTTCCTTAACCCACAAAGCATCTTCATTTTTATATTCTCATGAAGCACAAAATTCCACGTTTCTGGAGCAACAGCTTAATGCTTTTCAGGCCAAGTCCTGACGAAAGATAAAAGTTAATCACAACAGTAAAAGACAGTTCTGTGGCCTAGGGCAGAACTGAAGCCTTTGGCAAGGAGCCTTCCCAGTCCCCTTGACAAAGTTCAAGTGTTGAACAGACCTGACCTGCATGAAGGACAGAAGGGTTGTTTTTTTTAACAACCAGAATTACTGGGGTAGGTGGACGAGTTTTGCATAAAGCTCATCCCTGAAAGGGGTGTTGCCTAATGTAAGAGAATCCCATACAGGTGTAGCCCATTCCACCTCCCAGTCTTAAGAGAGTTACAGGGTTGAGAGATCTCACTTATTGCCCAGCCTGGAGATTCTTTGCTTTCCCTGCCTAAAATAGGTTTGATAACACTTCCATTTTTCCCAGCTTTGTTGCAAGCCTCCATTCATTGACAGCTTCTCCTACAGCCACTGAAGATGGAAGCTGAGAGCCAAGAAGGGATTCTGCAAAAGCACTTGACTCTGAAGGCCTCTGCTGCCTCTCCCCACCTGGGTGAACAGCCAGGGCATTCAGCAAGATACAGGAGGGGTCCTGAAGTATCCTGATGGGGAAAAAGCATGCTTTGCTATCTTTTCAGTTGTGAATAGAAGGTAGATACCAGGCAGGAGCCACTGTGGTACCTCAGACCAGGAAATCCTTGCAAAAATCTTCCTACGAATTACTGAATTTAGAGACATTTCCTATGTTAACGTGAGATGAAGGGGAGTAAAATATGTTACCACCAAAATAAGAAGAATGTTATTTTTGAGAGGTTTGCAGAAGAAAACTCCTTTAAAGTGTGTTTCTTTGCTAAACAGAGTAGCTTTCAGAGACGAAAACTGTTGTGATTCACAGGGGACCTGTATAACCAGAAACATCCAGGAATCCACAACACCCCCAGCCTTCCTTTTTCAGCAGATACAGGAGGAAATTCAAACCTTCACCCTGGTTGGATGGAGCTCAAGATACAAATCACAACTGCTCGCTGGCAGCAGTTGTAACAAAAGGGCACAAACCGCTCTGCTTGGGCAGGAGCTCCTTGAAGAAGCCCAGCTTTGTGTCAATAACTGTCGGATGCGCACAGCCTCGCTCTGCCCAACTGCTGAGCCAACGTGGATCGATCAGCAGAGGAAAAGCCCTGGGCCAGCAGCACAGTTCCAGGTTCGTTAACAGCCTCTTGGTCTGGGAGGTGTAAACCCTGTGAACAGCCCTCCACGCAACCCTCAGCAGCACCATGGCAACTGGGAGCAGGAGCCTTCAGCTCCAGCAGCAGCCCCGCTGCCGGGACTCTGCTTGGGATGGGAGGAAAACTGGTCCAGCAAAGGAGAAATCCAGTGTGAGGAAGCAGAACTGTTCTTGGATGGGGCAGTGAGACACTGATGCACACTGAGACTGCTGCCCACACATTTGGGCATAGAATTACAGCAGCACTTTACCAGACCAATGCTCTACAGCACAATCACCTAAACACAAACTGCTGGAATGGAAAGGGATTTTTAAAATTCAGAACAAGCTCAAAAGGATCTTTTATCACTTCTACTACTCTGTGCAATCTCACTACGACTGGTTTCTACGCAGTCACCCTGTCCTGGGTGGGTGTATTCAGCACACTACCATCTGGACTAAAATTGAGGCATTCTTACAAAATAACTTTAATAGATGATTAGTTCTTCTTAGGCATCTCAATAATTTATTGAGATTATTTACTGGGCAGTTCAAATAGTGTTAGGTGCTAAGAGCCAAAGTCTCTCTGGGCTTAGTATCGGGCACAACAGCTGAACGACTTCCAAAAATTTGGCTTTCAGTTGCTGCAAGTGGATTGTCAGGTGACTCTACCCATTCCATTGCTTATGAAACCAGAGCCCTGGTGTATAAATACCAGAAGACACACAGGATTTATTCTATTTTAAACAAGAATTTGATACAAGTTACTAACTTTGAACTAGGAAATAAATTTAGCAATATTCAAGAACAATTTACTAAACAACATAAACAGACCCAAAGTACTTTCCATGTGGCATTTATAGGGAAGTTAATCTACCACTAAAACTTAAGGAGCAAAGCAACTGTCTGACATCTCATCACACTGCAAGAAAAACTGCACCCCACCAGGACTATGGCCCTCGGGTGGAAATGCTGAAGGAAGTTTCTGAACTCAAAACCAACACAATTACACCTGAAAGCAAAAAGATCAAGAAAAAAAATGGTATGCTGGCGTTTCTTATTTAAAAGTGCAAAACACAAAAATAAGAGTCAATTTTGTTGCAGTAAAATGTACACAAGTAGAGCCTGCTCTTGAGGGACACTTGCTTTCAATGTCAGATGCTCTAACACAGGACAGCGTTCACATGATTTTTATCACTGATACTCTTGAAATAAAGTACAACTACAAGCAAGAAGAGATTCATAACATTTTATCCTGGCTGGTTACTCTCCCGACACACGATTTCTGCTCCACGCTGATGTTCCACACACCAATTTAAAGTTCATTATCAGAACGTGGCTTTCTCAATCCCGCCCGGTAGCAGCCAACTGGCAAAGGTCTTCATGGATCTCCAATGGTATGGAAGCCTGTATTGTACAGCCTGTCCCAGCAAGACTGTCTTTAGCAACAGCATAAACACTTAGCAAGGTCAGCACAGTGATAGATGGAACTCCACGGAGCACACGCTCTCCGCGTGTTCCGGTGGGAAACATGAGTTGGCAGTGCACAGACTGCCCACAGCTGGGTCAGGGCACATCGATTCCACACCACAGCCCATCAGGTGATGAGGCTCCCAGCAATGATTTCCAGCTCAGACCAATCTCGGGTATTGAACAGATGCCCGAGGGTCTCCTGAAACATCTGTGCTTCAGAAACTGGCAACAGGAAGAGAGAAGCAGCAAGAGAGAAACAGCAATGTCAGTCACTACAGGTATACTCACAAACCCTTCTTCAGCTGACTAAATCCTGGATTTTAGACATAATTGTTCCCTTAGAAGGACTTCCCTGCAGCAAAGCCCCTCACCTAAACACAACCCATCTGTGTTTTAACCAACTAAAATTTCCTGTATGAAACCAACCAGCAAATGGAAATTTTTTTGGCAACTTCTTCAAAAAGTTCTGCTCCCTTGGACCTGCACCTTGTCTGACCCTCTAGTGAAACCCTACAGAACTGCCCATTAATTTGTCTTTGTCACTCAGAAAGTGTTGTACCTTTGTGGTTACCAAAAGGAAGCTGAAAGCAAGAATACCCATGTTCCATTAATTCACTGGCACAGAGTGACTCCAGGCAACTTGTTGAACTTGTCTTTGTCTCAGTTTCTCCATCTGTAAACATTATTTGGAAATCTTTTGATGAAAGGGACTACCATCCTGGAAAGCTCTTCCAATTCATCTTACTTTATCTTAGAAAAACAGCCCATAACACCGTAACTTTTTTATTTGAATTGGCATTTCTCTTGGATTGAACTGAAAGTCAAGAACCCTCGGAAGGATGTGCCAAAGTAAGCAGGTTACAACAGAGGTGCTCAAGGTTGCATAGCTATTGCATTACAGCTCCCCCATGCCAGGCAGTGTCCTAGAAGATGCTTGAATTTTTTTGCTCCCCTATTGTCTATTTCCACACCAATGGCTATGTGTTCATCCAGTTTCTTCTGTTCCTAAAATATTTATAGTTACAGGGCTAGATCTTTTCCTTCTTCGGAATTACATTTTGTGCTGCCAAATCATTACAACTGGCAGTCTTTGAAAGGCAATCCCCTGTAGGTTTGTGTTACCATTCTCTGTTCTTTTGGTGCCAGCTGGCTAAACGTGTCCCTCAGTATCACCACAAGGATGCTCCAGAGTAGGGACGACTGTTACCCATCTGCCCCAGCCCCAAGAGCCTGCTGCTTTTTAGGTTCAGAGGCTGCTCCCTAAAGTCATAAGGGAACCACCAATAAAAAGACATCTTAAATCACCTTAATCTGCACAAGTAAAGAAACCAGCAATACTGAAGAAGCAGCTGAAAGGATCAGATGGTCATATCTGCTATTAGTCAGCAAAAGCCAAAAGCCTTTTTGGAATCAACCATTCCTTCCAAAGCTACAAAGTAAGGGTAGTGAGGGCTGGGTCAGTAAAACTACAGTGGGATTCATCCTGTCCTGTATGTGCCTGGAATGGGATGACACCTTCTAAAAAGGCAGGCAGAGAGAGCAGCTCGAGAAGCTCTTCTGTATTCAGTTCTCACCACTGAGAGGATCCACCGGGAGAACCCAAGGCTGAAAGTCACCAGAACAGCCAACTACAAACCTATTTGTAAGGAACTAGCAGACAAAAAGGTAGCAAGCTTCCTCCAGACAGAAGATGTCAAGGACAAATCTCTCCTGAACAAAAACGCATTTTCTTCTTTAAGTGCTAAAAAGATTTGGGAACAGGGGAGTGTCGATTGCCACAGTAAACCTGGATGTTCTGAAGACTTTTTACTGCCCAAAATTACATTTTCATAATGAGAACAAAGAATAAACAAGAAACTACAGGGTAGTCAGAAATTCAGACAATGGTGAGCCACTGTTCTGTTAAACTGGAAGGACACAGGAAGCAGGGCTTTGCTAAGGATCCATCCTGCCACCAACACTGCTTAACATTCTCTTTTAGAATTTATCAGTTACGAGTTTACCATCAAATTGGGAATGACTGAAGATGCTCTGGAATCACAAACCTAATTTCAAAGGAATTTGACAAGGTGGCAAAGTAACCTGAAAAAAGCTGCTGCAATTCCTTGTTCCCATCTAAAGAACATACACAAGTGAAAACTTCAAGGTCTTGGTCAACACATTGCAATTTTCAGAAAGCTGGGACCAGACACAAGCAGTGTAAGCAAACCCACCCAACACTCAACAGGTGTCTGGAAAGTGCTCATGGAATTTAGACACAGAGATGTCACTAAAACCAATGGCAAACAAGAGGGTTTGATACAGACAGACATCCAACAGGTCATTTTGAAACAGAATCCCAGAAGATGTCTTGGCACAATTAAAATGTTGAAGTCAAACTGGATACAAAGTTGAATCTTTGGGTTATTTTTGGAATGGATGGGCTGCAAAGACTGAACCCAAGTACCATTTCATCCCTACCTCATGTGGCTCGCTGGGCCATCCTGAGCATTGGACAGTCCTAGATCTGAAAGGGAATCTGAGCAGACGGATGCAGGTGACAAAGACCTCTCTTTCTCCTCTAGCAGATCCAGTTTCACCAAAGAGCTGGTTTCATCTTCTGAGTTATCCTCTGACACAGAGCCAATAATAAAGCGAGAGTGAGGGTTCATCTCCAGCGGTTTAGCAGGTTGGGAAGACTCTTCCATGGCTCCTACAAATTGGGCTCTCAGCACTGCAAGGGGTGAAGGAAAGAAAAAAATACAAAACCCAAGGTTAGTATCTGCTATTGAAGGACCAAAAAGAGGACAAAACAAATCTCACTTGTGAAATGCAATGTTAAAGCACAACAGCTGAACCCAGAGAGCAGTCCAGGACCTGGAATAGTTACTTCTGCTACAGTCATTGACTCTTCTGTTTGCACAAGGACTGTGAGATCAAAGCATCTGGTCCTTCTGATCTATTCCAGAACCTTAATGGCATGAGAAGTTTCAACTGAGGCAAAGTGAGTAATTTTGAAGCTTTCCTTACAAGAAGTATTTACAGATTCTGCAACAACTACAGGATTAACCGAGTATCTTATAGAAAACAACTCTCTAAGAGTTCTCAACAGGTTTAACACAAGCAGTTTAAACTGCTTCCATGTACTATTGCACTATCTGCTTTATCCTTAACCTGAAAAGATCAAGCTTCAGGAAGAATTCAAAGCTCATTCAAGTCTGAGGAGAACATCACCACCAGGATGACTTTACCAAATCTAACAGCTCACCACTGTAGAAGTGTGAGGTCTCATCCATTCACAACCACCCCTTCTCTGCCCCAGCTATCATGTGCTCCCCATCAGCACTGGTGCTTTTCACCCTCTGATCTGATTCCACAAAATCATAACTGACAAAACAAGGTGATTACCTCCAAGGCTAGCAAGTGGAATCAGCAACAGGAGGGGATGGGAAGATACTGGTAATGAGGACAGAATGATGAGGACAGAAGCAAAACCTCCCTATTTTTGACAGCACTGAAGTGTCAGGTTAGCCCAGCCATCTTCTCTAACTTTCACCCTGGCTTTTACTTCTTGGTCCCAGATAATCCATGCCAATTAGGGGACAGTATCTACTTTATGGCAATGTATCAAAACTTAATGGCATGAGTGGAGTAAGGAGAAAACAGAAGTTCAGGTCTCCATTTTCCATTTTAAAAGACATTACATACAGAGAGAAGAATCTCAATATGGGGAACTCCTGAGTATCACAAATCTAGTGTTATTCGAACAGGGAACGAATGCACTTTCTTCAAAATTAAAATATAAAACTAATTATAACTGAGAAAGAGCATGACAGACAGAGACAACAAAGAAACACCTCACACCACAAAGACAGGTGGGATGGAGAATGAGCATTTGATACGCTCAGCTCTGCCTGACTCTGATGCACTTGTATGATAACTCCAGAAGGTTGGAAATCACATCAGTGGACACTCAGGAGATCACTAACCTCTTGTTATTCTTGCAATCTGAGCAGTTAGCCACTTCCAAAACGAACTGGAAAAGAAGAAAATTCACATGAAAATATTATTATTATTATTATTATTATTATTATTATTATTATTATTATTATTACTCCCTGTGTGTTTTCCCAACTATACAAATCTTTGAACACAAAGCTGCCATGAAAAACTTGCAGGTACAAACCAACCTCAATCGCTTGATCAAAGTCCCAAATCAAACTGGGAATGGAACCTGACGTCCAAGTGGAGCTGTGGCACCTCCTGCCAGCCCACTGTGCTGGTCACTGCCAAGCAGTGTCAGCACACCCCTCATCAGCCCACCTATAGCTGAGCTTCTAAAAGAAGCCACCCTTTTTGACAGTGCTATCTACTGATGTCTATTTGGTTTTCCCCTGTCAGCTTCTGAATCTGCTGGCTGACTTCAGCCAAATTTGATGGTCAGGAATAAGTCCCAACAGTAACTAGGAATCTCAGGAAAAACTGGTGGCTAGAAGATACTGGTGATGTACCATATTACATTAAAAAATCCAAGAATTTACCTGTAAACCCAACTGTGATACAGCAACACAAACAAGGACATGATGAGGGCACATTTTTCCCAACAGGTCCTTCACTCTGCTGAAAGGCCTGTTCTGATACCCTTAACTCTCACACCACACTGACATACCAAACTGGTGGGACAACCTCCTCAGTCCTGTTAATTACAGCCAAGTTATGCCAAGTGTGGGGATGCAGCATGAGGGGTTTTATGTGAAGATGGCAGCTTTCAATCAGTACACAAGCAATACCGGACTGTGTTATAACACAAATAGGACATGACTGTAGTTTTCACTACAGCACAGAAGAGGAATTTATGGACAGTGCAATCCTTAAACACCAGGCTCCTTCTTTTCATCAGTAACTAAGAATTAAAAACTGATCCAACTGGCTTATGCACTTTTACCATGATTGTACTAGACTGAATTATTTAGATCAAACCCTGTGTTGACATCGCTACTCCCACAAACTCTGGTTTCACTGGGGCCACAGGCAGTTCATTTCACGGAGAGACATAATTAACCATTTTAGGACTGAAAAGCCACAAATATCTGTCTGAACAGGTATTAAAAGGGTGGATCAATCTGCCCTTTTTGAAGGCAGGGATGGAGAAGAAGGGGAAGCACAACTGCAAAGGCTGCGTGCCTGTCTGTGCAGAAGCAAAGCCACACAGGACTAAAAGGCAGGCAGATTCTTTAACTGAGGTGCTTGGGCAGGACTTAGAGCTCAGACAGCACAAGGTTTAATCATATCTTGTTTGCACATATAAACATGAAGACAATATTTATGTATATGTTTATCCTGGCATAAGATCACTCCTAGAGAACCAGACGGATTTACTGCTGGCACACTTATCAGCGCCAAAGAACCTGGGAAATGGCCAAACTGACTTCAACCCTTTCTTAATGAAGAAAAACTTTTCCCAAATTCAGGAACTTCTACGTAAATAACCAAGTTTCAAAGGGGGTTTTTTTGTTTCTCTGGGTTTGGTTTGGGGTTTTTTTTGCTAAGTAGAGAAGGAAGCAGAGGAACAGGCAGTGAAGCGTTCTGCTCAAATACTCCATGAGCAAGCATCAAACCAAAGCCAAGGCTCCTGATCCCCACTGCCACACTCCAACAACTTGACTCAACATCTTGTTTGTACAACTCAGTTCAAAAGCAGTTAGTTGTCCTGGTAGCTCCATTCAAGTTCATTTACCAGTACACTTCCAAGCCCTTCTAGCCCAGTCTCAAACCCATGAGTTCTGTTCAGGTTTTGCAATCAGCTGGTAACTCAACATTGCAAGGACAATAAGCTCAGTTTATTCTCAGTGTGCTGAAATTCATTATTCATATTTAAATTCACTTCAGCACTGTCTGGGGCCAAATAACACACAGTCTTTCTCAGAGACCTCCTTCCAGAAGCCTTTTGCTTTAAGTCTCCCCATGCTGCTGTATTCACTCTGGTTTCTAACCCAGCACTCAGTCAACCACCGAGGCAACATGTACCACGAACCTTAGCAGTGTAATGTTTATTTTAATAACATTGAACTAGACCCTAAAAACCAAAGTTGTCTGGCTCCTCTACTCTATACAGCCCTTACACTTATTTTTGCAAGTGTCAAGAGCCTGTCAAATGCACCAAATTAGACAGAGAACTTCTTGATAAAAACAAACCCTGTAATTTATATATAGTACAAATTGAGAATTCGATCCTGTAAAGATTGAAGAACAGGTAACATCACACAGTCAGTGACATAAATTTGTTTAATCCTGTTGAATCTTGACAGAACCTAAGCCAAGCTGTTCTCCCTCTTTCTGAACAAATCAGCCCCCATCAGAGGTCTGAGGAGACACAGCACCTTCCTAACTCCCCAGCCCTGCAGGTATCAGGGTATTTAAATCCTGTCCACACTACAAGCAATGAAAACTCTGCAATCCAAATTCAAACAGCAACATATCTGTTTTTGCCTGAGGTTAAACAAAACCCAACTCACTTCTCCACAGCTCTGCTACTGTCATTAGTAACTTTGGCTTGACAGTGAAATGCACATGAGAAAACATTAGACTTTAGAAGTTTTTGTAACAGTTTCCCTTTCGGATCATTTTTATTCTTGTAAAACACACCCAGGCACAAAACTGATGTCAGTTGGAAATTGAGTTTCTAGTATTTTTCAAACCACACCATTTTGCAGATAATTACACTGCTGAAAAGAATATTATTATTCTAGTGAAATCACTTGCAAGATTCTTGTGAAGACTCCCAAGTAGCACCAGCACCTCTGCAGTATTGGTAAGTCCTATCTAAGGAAAATAACTAAACTAGCTTTGTGTAAAGTTCTCCTGCTTAAAGCCCATGGATCTGTGGTGTTGATAATCAACACAAATAATTAGAAATCAATTAAATTAAAGTGTACTTCCACCTCCCTAACTAATTAATACAGTGAGAAAAAAAAAAAAAAAGAAAAAAAAAGAATACCAAAGTAAGAATAACTGGTACCTGTTTAACAAGTTGACTAAACTGCTTTACTGAACACAAGATCAGCAACGTGCTCACCTATACCAGGACTAGCAGGGAGTTTCCAGATCAGAAGAGGGCAGAGAGAGGATTTTGGCTCCAGGATGGGCCACCCAGCACCCAAGCACAGAGCCGTGGAGCTCCTGGCGCTCTGGCAGAGCAGCTGCTGCTGCGTTTTAAGACTCGCTCGTCCTCCAAACTTCACCAGCCCGGCTCTCTGCGCAATTGCTGGGCCAGGATTCAAGGTGCTCCTCCTGAGCCAGGCCTCCTGGTTAATAATTGGGCATTGCCTCACCTCCTACCCAAAAACGTCCCAGGCAAATGGCAAACACCTCGCGAGGCTCTTTTGCTACCGGTGTAGCGAACGGTGCTTCCCACACCGCAGGTTGGAAGGTGCAGCGAGTGCCCAGATTTGCCATTATCACATCAGTCAGATAACGGGCAGTGGACTCCATGCTCCCTAGGCCTCCTGGGGTACAAGATGTGTGTGTCACTTCCAAACAGAACATAAAGACAGCAAAAGAGCCTATGCTTACAGCTTCCCTAGTTTACTAGAACACTCAAGGCTGTGTCTAAATCCCATTGTCTTTGAGAGAATTGGGCATAATTTAAATGGCTCACTACTGACTTTTTTTTTTATGGTACATTTTGCTACAAAACTTCCTCAAGAAGATTTCAGAGGCATCATGCAAGGAGAGGCAAGGATAATAAATGGGTTTGTTCTGCAAATCTGCTTTTACAACTTTAAGCACCACAAGCACCTTCCAGAAGATGTTCCCAGGGCTCCTTTCAGCCCGTCTGAAAAAAAAAACAAACAGGCCCCAACCTCTTCTCTGAAGACCTTGAAACCCCACCAGAGAGGGGAGGAGGCTGACGGGGAAGCGGAGGGATGCCCAGGCTGGCACAGCCAGCGCCTCGTGCTCTTCTGCGGTGGCTCCAACACACCCGATTTTATGTTTTTGGTGAATTAACTCAGGGGCACGAGACACACCCACAACCAGCGCATTGTTCCGTGGCGGAGCAACGGCCACCCGGTCCGCCGGGAGGTGTGCGAGAGGGACCGGTGAGGCCACAGGGGTGATCGGCCACGGGAACCACGCGGCCCCGGTGCGGCAGGACCCCGTCGCTCGGCAGATCTCCGGTGGCGCTCGGCCAGGAACGGACCGCGCTCCGCCGCGGGCAGCGGAGGCGAAGCACCGGGATGAAACCTGCCGGTCCTTCCGGTCGGCTGCCCACGGCGGATCCCCGCAGCTGGAAACCCCCTTCCCGCCCTCCGCGTGCGGACCGGACCGCAGCCCCCGCCGGCGGCAGGGTACAGTACAGCACGGTATGATACGGCACGGCGCTCCGCCGCCTCCCGCCGGCCCGACACGGCACGGCACGGCACGGCCCGGCCCGCGCTCCCCCGGGCCCCAGCCCCGCCCAGCCCCACTCCCCAGGGCTCCCAGTCACCCGCTCCCCTCCGGCCCTTCCCGGCGGCGGGGTCCCGGTAGCCGAGACGGTCCCGGGGCTCACCTCAGGGTGCTGGGCGCTGCGGAGCCACAGCGGGGCCCCGGCCTGGCGCTGGGCAGCGAACGGAGCTGGCGGGGACGCGGCGCCGACACCCCCCCGCGCGCCAGCCGCCCGCCATTCACCGCGCGGTCCCGCCCCCAGTCCCGCCCCCGGACACGCCCCCGGCGCGGCCCGCCCGTCGCGGTGGTGCGATACGAGAGGTTACCTCAGGTCAGCCACCTCTAACCCCGCCCCTCCCGGGCTCGCTCGCATTGGCTCCCGGGAGGGAACCCGGTGGGGGGGCGTAACCAATCAGGCAGTGCGCGCGGGGCGTGGCCAATGAGGAGATGCCTATGGCCTGAGCGCCCGGCGGGGCGCACCCATTGGCTGCCTGCACGGGGAGGGGGGGGTCGCTGCTGGCGGGTCTCCCCCCGCACCACATACACCCCCCGCCNCACCGGGCCCCAGCCCCCCCTACCCGCCCTCCTGTCCCGAAACGGCTCTGTCCGGGGGAAATCTGCGCCATGTGGGCTGCAGGACCGAACAGGCAGCGGTACACGGGGCCCAAGATCTATCGCGGCCTGGGCCCACCCACGGGCCCGGCCGGGCGTGTACAAGGGCCGGACACGGGCCGCGGGGCCTGACCAGGCGCGACACCCCTTCATGAAACTGGACCCCAGACAGCAGCCGGGCCTGGCTTGGGCCGTAGGACCCCTACTCAGCGAGACCCTGGCCCGCAGCAGGAGGGACCACAGCCTTGCAACGTGACACACCGGGCCCAGCCTCAGCCCCTGCGTGGAGCAGGAACACTGACTTGTGTCCCCTCCCGGGCACAGTCAGGGGACAGAGCAGATAACACGTGGCCACGACACCTGTGAAGCAGGACAAGCGCTGCCAGAGCCTCTCCGGCTTGTTTTTTGACCTTCAACCACTTGTTCTGTAGATGGACAACAGTTTAAAGAACTCCCCCTTCTGCAGTTTTTACTTTGTAAGTTTAATTTGAAGGTTTCTGTCTTACAGAGTTACTGAAATTTAAATTACAGCCACACTGCATCTTTTCCTCATGCTGCTGGACCTGGTCTTCCAGAGGGGTATAAAAGTACAAGTACTTGCACAGCTTTAAGGTCCATTCAGAGTGCTCAGGCAGCACTCGTTGCCGTGGTTACCTTCCAGCAATGCTCAGAAGGGACAGGACAGACAGACACCCGTACATGGCTGTACCTTCCTCTCCTTCATGGGGAAATGGGGTTTTCTTGTCCCATTTCTCTGCGTGCTGGGCTGATTATTTCTGTGCTTCAAACACAGGGTGATGCCAAGTTTGAGAGGATACTCTGAGAGCTCTGGGTGCTGCTCTGCTGTCTCACAGAAGCCTGTGCTAACAGAACAGTGAATTTCCTCAGGCACAGATTTCAGTTCAAAACTCCAGGCAGTTTCTTTTTAAAATGTGTTTGAAGACTGAAGCAACAGTTCCTGGGGAGGTGAGACTGTGTTGTACCAGGAAACAGTGTGTGGACTGCAGAGCACGTGTTGCAGTATGTGCCTGCAGCTGGCAAATATTATAGGCTGGGAAATCTTATTTGGAGCTTTGTGGTTATTAATATTATTAGGGGGGGGACAGACCATGTTCTCACCCCCAGCTGCACTACATCGGGAAAAATGTTCCAGACATGGACTGAACACTTATGTATATCTCTGTAGATAGGTGTTTTACATAAAAAAATTCTTCCTCCATTTTAATATTTTTTTAATGAAGGAGCTAAAGGAGAAGGGTGATAAATGTTTCCCTAATCCTGTATGGTACAAGATCCCAACTCATGCAGAAGTGAGGGGGAATGCTTGCCAAGCTGAGGGACCGTGTCCCAAATCACTGATAATGACTCCATGCAGAACTTACAAAATCAGAGATTACGACAGGTGCTTAGTTCATCCTGTCGAGTGTTCTCTGAGTCCTCTGGTCGTGCTAAAACCTGCTCCATGTATGCCCTGCCCATTTCATCCCTTCGCTTAATAAATACTATTTAAATACTGCTGGAGGAGGGATTGCTTCATATAATTAAACCTTGTAGCAACTCTCCCCTTGAAGGG
Source organism: Ceyx cyanopectus (assembly GCA_013401355.1). NCBI lineage: Eukaryota > Metazoa > Chordata > Aves > Coraciiformes > Alcedinidae > Ceyx > Ceyx cyanopectus. The sequence continues at coordinate 77,100 of VYZU01069880.1, forward strand.
CAAAGAAAGAAAAGAATACGTCAGAACAGCAAACTAAATAATGTTAACCTTAAAAATAAAGCATGGATTTGGGAAGGTGCTTTTGAAATTAAGCTAGTAATAGCCCAGGGGCACCAGGAGTTTGATGGCCTTAAAGCAGCACTGTATTTGTTGTTATAACACTAACAGCCAGGTTTCCTCACAGCTGGATCCTGGGGCACATCACACAGAAGGACAGGTGTTAAGACCTATCTACATACAGCTATTGTACAGCTGTTCTGCTCAGGAGCTGGGCACAGCACGTTGTCCTGGGGGACTTGGGAGGCCACGTGCTGTTTAAACATGTGACCCTGCTCCCCCCACATACCTTTTCTCAAAACATCAAGTGCAGCTTTAAAAATGCAAATAAGGAATTCCCAAAAAAAAACAAACCAAACCAAAACATGGAAAATGTTACCTTTTATGATGTCAAGTTAGGGCTCCACGTGTGTTCTCTGGGCTCTGATAACATCACCAGTGCAAACACAGGGAAGATCATCCTAGGTGAGGGGGGCTGGTGACGCCAGCCATCCTGGCACAACTCGTGTCCTGGCAGGCAAGTAGAAGAGAGAAAGGTCAGATGGCTTTTTAAAGCAAAATCATGGTTTAGCTAGTTAGAAAATATTGCAGAAGCTTGTAAACATTAGAAATTAGAAGTTAATCCTCACAACACTGACATTACCCAATTTTCCAGGAGAATCACTGACAAACCCCCTCGTTCTTTCTGGACAGCAGGGCAGTGCCATCACTAACCCAGTCCATCAGATGTGCTGTTACTGGTCCTAAGTTTTCCTATAGCTTCAAAGAAGAGCCATAAATCACCTTGTAAAATGGCATCGGGCTGCTCACAACCCCCACCCAGCAAGAGGCACAGTGGTCTTGGTTTGGTTTCTTTATTCCTTTTTTTTTTTTTTTCAATTCTACTATTGCCTTTTTAATTTAAAATAAGCAAAATAAAACAAAACATTGAACTAAAGGAGCTGACTAAAGTAAAACACCTACAAAAGAGTGCAAAGGGAATCTGTTTTTTATACCACCTGATAGAATGTAAATGGTAAATATTTATACTAAAACCCGTACTTACCCACCTGAATATGTAAACAAGCATGCAAAATAAACACTGACACGCAAGCCCTCGACACTCCATTTGTTTGCTTTTTACACTTAAACACCCTCTGGCATTATCAATGCTTATGGCGACGTTTCTCGAGTCTCTAGAGTATCGGTCATTTCAAGTGTCAGGGGTTGTTTTGGATTGAACAGCAATATTCTATCCTCCGAGGCCGGGGACGTAATCCTGAGGTTATTCAGCATTTAAAAGCCAGAGGCTTTGGAGCAAACGGTGATTTCCATCGCCACCTTGTGCCTTGTAGAGGAAACGCCAGTTCTTCAAACAATCCACCCAACAGCCTCAAGAATCTCTCCAGCACTTTATTAACTCTGCAGACAGCCCCCGGATGGTTCTCCCCCTTGTTTCTGAGGGCTGCCTCCGAGTTTTCTGGGCACATCTGCCCCCAGAACTACCGCATTTCACCCCGTGGCACGGGGGGCTGGGCCTGGGCTCCTCCTTGCTCCCAGGGGCCACCTGCCCTAGGCCAGCAGGTACCAGCTTACCTTCATTCCTGAGCAGTTTTAGGCTTTATCAATAATCTAAAAAGCCAGAAATGCCCTGGAACCAGCCTGCTTGAAAACACCTCTCCCTGCGACACAGCTCAAACAGTGCTCGTGTGTCCCAGCCAGACTCGTGCACCAGGGCTTGCACTTGACCT
>VYZU01069880.1:82755-113200 GCA_013401355.1 Ceyx cyanopectus
CGAACGCCCCAGCGCACGCGCTCGGCGGGTCGCGGCGGGGCCGTGGCGCGCGGGGCCTACCCGCCACCCGGCGTGAGGTGAGAGGCAACCGGTGCAGCGCCCGGCACGGCCCCGGCGTGAGCGGGAAGCCGGGACCGTAACGCAGCCGGGAAGAGCCGACCCGGGGAGGGGGAAGCGGGAATGGCGGTGTCCGGGCGGGAGGTGGGGGCAGAGCGCTGCCGGGAGCGCGCGCCTCCCGCACGCGCTTTATCGGACAGCGCTGGTGGCTGGCCGGGGCGGAGCCGCGGAGGGGGCGGGGCTTCGGCAGGGGCGGGGACGCCGCCTGGCGGCGATGGGGAGAAGTGTCCGCCAGGGCTGGACGGGGGCGGGATATGGGGAGTGGGGACTGGGATCTAGAGAATGGGATACAGGGGAGTGAGTTATGGGGATTGGGGAGTGGAATGTGGGGAGCTGGGAGTGCACGGGGCTCTTGCAGGAACGGCCGGTGCCTCTGTGCTTGGTGCTGGCCCTTCACCAGTGGGTTGGTGGAGCTCAGATTTAAGGTCTGCAGGTGGGATCTTCAGGGGTTTGCAATTCCCAGCAGAAAGGGGGTGCCCAGAGGTGGCTGTTCGGGGTCACTTATGGCCACAGGGTGAAAAGTGTAGCCTTGGAAAGTTGCTCTTGGTTGTCTGAGGACTCAAGTAGAGGTGGAGGGTTGTGTGGTCACGATGGAAACATCTGCTGTCTGCACGGAGGGGCTGCACAGTTTCAGCAGTGTTCTGGGGTACAGGACTGTGACCCCTCATGGGATGCATGGAAGAGAAAAGTCTAGAAAGAAACATGAGTTTCAATAAGAGAAGCCTGAGCCATACCCAGCAAAAATACCATGTAAAGTGAGACACATTAGAGATCCTTTGATGGAAAAGGACTCAGTCCCCTGAGGGAGGCCAGCAGGCAGAGCCTCGCTGTACGGGTGCTGGTGACCCAGCCCTGCTCACAGGAGCTGTCACCCGCACAGTCAACACCCAAAATATGGCTGACACCAGTGCAGTAGATTTTTGCCCTTCTGTGTCTGGACCACCTATAACCTGCTCATTCTCTTCCCCCTGCTTCTTGAAGGTTGCAAAACACTTTAGTGTCCATCTGTTCCTAACTGAGCTGGGTGCATCCATTCCCACGGAAGCCTTGGATCAGGACTGGCCAATCTCCCTCCCCCCCAAGCTCCTCTTACACTTGCTCCTGTCTCTCAGCCACGCTGGGTGGTTACAAAGGCTGCTGACAGAACTCTTGCTGTTGTGTTCAGGACACTCTGGGAGGAGTTCACCTGCGAGGGCTGCAAGAGAGACGTCTGCAGGGAGAGAGGACTCTTGGTCACGCTGGTTTACGCTACAGGCTTGTAGGCAACACGGGGTTTACTCAGAGGAGAGAGAACCAGCGAGGGAAGGAATGGAGCGCTTGGCCTCCTTCAGTAGTAAGTACCATCAGATGACATTTGGAAACTCTTTCTTTAAAAATATTAGTGGCTGTTTAGGGGAGGGAAACAGAAAATGAGCACTGTTTGGTTCACAGGGCCATTTCTTCAAATTCTCAAGAGCACAAGTACATTAATGATTTGGTGGGAATTCAGGTCTTTTTTTCTACCTGCTTTTTTAGCTTGGCTCATTCAAATCCATCTTCTTGGAAAAATACAGCTTATAACTTGCCAGTCTACTTACTTCAACTACTTTGCAATAACAAAATAAGTAAAACTCACAGGGCAGTGTTCCATTCCTCATTCAGCAACCTGAGCAGAGGCTAAGGTTTGGAGGGGTTGCAGAACAATCCTGTCCATGCCTTTGCAACCACAGCAATCTGCTTTATGAGCTGGACCAAAGTTAGATGGAGGGGCTGTCTGTGCACTGTCCTCCCCAGGTAATGCCCTGGGTCTGCTCTCCCAGGCAGAACACAAGCATGGGCACTGGATCAAAGCTCATTCAGCTTACCGAGTCGTACCAGGAGGCTGAGACATGGGCGGTTTTCCTTGGACTCCATTGCAGAAGTTTAGGTTCAGCCCTCAGTGTGTTAAGCCTAGCAGAGATTCAGGGCCAGCATCTCTCTTCCTTTCAGTTTAAGGAACTTTTAATATACATTTGGAAAAGATGCAGTAGAAAAGAGGTTAAATACCAGTTGAGTTCACTTTAAAACTACTGGCCACAAGCAAGTTGAGGTGATTGTGAAACCAGTGCTTGGTTTGTGTTTGCATGAGATTTACTTTTGGCTTCACAGGTGACCCTTTTGATAAGCCTCCATGTCGAGGTTGCTCTTCCTACCTGACGGAGCCTTACGTTAAATGTGCCGAGTGTGGGCCTCCTCCCTTCCTCCTGTGTTTGCAGGTGAGTGCAAGGATAAAAGCAAAGGCATTAATTTCTTTGAGGAAGACACCCAAAGCCTGTCCATAAATCCACTCCATAAACACATTAATAACTAGTCTCTGTAAACTTGTATCAACACAGTTATTTGCTCAGGGACAGGGAAATGACAAAGAAAACATTGGAGTCTGAAGAACTGAGGCATAAGGAGCTGAAGGAGATCTTTGTGAAGGGAGTCAAAGGTACCTGAAGCCATGAGGGCAGCTTGTGCTGCTGCATGCCTAGAGAGGTGGCACTTAGGTCATTGTTCATGGCAGAGAAAAGAAAAGCCATCAAGAAACACCCTTTCTCTGTTACACATATCTTTTTTTTTTTTTCCTCCCAAATGGCAAAGAAAATTTGAGGAAAGCTTAAAATACCAACTATAATTGTCTGTGACCAGATACAGTTCTTTAAAATGATGTGTGTGATCTGATAACCACAGAATGCACTGCTAGTTTTAATTATTAAATAAGTGAGTTTGCATTATTTATGATTAACAAATGGCAATAACCTCTAAAACTGAAAAAGGAGCTTAGCCTTGTGCTCAGATACATACAAAATGCACCCAATATACAAAGTATAAGTTGGTCTGGTTTTGTTCACTTACCTCTACTTAAAAAAAAGACCAAACAAAATACCAACAGAAATGTAACTGTTGAAGAGCTGCAAACCACACTGGTGCTTTTTAAGCAGAAAAATAAGATTAAAGGGAAACTGCATTTTCAATAGTTACAAAATGCTCTGTGCTCTCTTCCTGGGACCATCCACTTTAAAACAGACACCAGGTTTCTTTCACCTGCCTAACTGTGCCTTAAATACTTAACAGGAAAATGTATATGTTCACAGGAGTGACGTCTTGGTGCAAAAGATGTGTGAGATACAAAGACAGATTTAACACAATTTTAACACAGATTTTTCTACCATATTATGGGGTTTTTTTCTACTATGAAATCAGCAGAAAGTACTCTCTGTTTCAGCAGATCAGGTGGTCAGTTTTGGATACCCAGTGGTCAGAGAATAAAAGGAAAGAAGGAAGTGACTAACATAATGCTAATCTTTTTTCCACAGTGTTTCACACGAGGATTTGAATACAAGAAGCATCAAAGTGATCATACTTATGAGATAATGGTAAATATTCCTTTCAGATAACACCTACTCAATCCGGAGCTTTTGTAGCTCCCAGCAGTTAGACCCTTGCTTAGTAATATTACACTGAAAGGTTAAGTGATACGATTCTTTGATTCAGAGGTTTAGAACTATAAAAAAAAAAAGAAAAAGGCTTCCTTAAAGCAAAGAAAAATAGATCCACATAGAACAGAATGGAATAGTGGATACATCTCAAGCTACACTTTTTTTATAGAGCTTAAATAGCATCTCACTAGACTTTCAGCTTCTGTTCCTCTAATCTTTCTTCTTCCCCCAAATTAATAACTTTTTTAAGTCTTCAGTAATTTTTACTGTTTCATAGCATAACGTTGTTGGATTACAGCTGGTAGATCCATACACAAGGGTATGTTCAGAAGATCTGTGGTGACAAACTAGTTGTTACTGTGGCTGATGACCCAATGGCCTAAATAATTCAACAGTTTTATTTGATCAGGTTTCTTGAGACACAGTATAAGATTAAAACTACCAGTGTTCTATGCTGTGTTACTCTGTCATTCAGGACTTCTTTGCTCTTTGGTGGATTATAACAGTGGATCCCAGCAGTCTTATTTGCTTTTTTTCTTCTCTAGACTTCTGATTTCCCTGTCCTGGATCCTAACTGGACAGCTCAAGAGGAAATGGCTCTCCTGGAAGCTGTGATGGACTGTGGATTTGGAAACTGGTGAGAATTCAGTGGTTCAGCCAGCTTCAGTGAAAGATGGATGCTTTCCCCTTTAGTTTCACTGGATCTTACCATTGAATACATCAGTGCACACTGAATGTTACATGACTTACTGTGGTGAGACACTAATTTAGCAGCTAAAGTGGAAGATTGGGGTAGCAGATTCTGTTTTCAGATTTGCTTTTAGATATACAAGGAAATTGTTAAAGGCTTCTTGTGAGTTACAGGGCACCTCCTGACAAACACAAGGTTCCCTCAGTTCTCATTCAAGTCAGTAGGATTTGAAGGAGCACAAATGTTGCACAATATTTTCTGTGCCTCAGTTTACTCCTATGTAAAAAGCTACAGAATTTATTTTCTTGTGTGTGGTTTCAGTTTGCTTACAGTTGTCTAGACAGGTATTGTTATTTTTGGAGGTTTCCTCCTTCTCTGCCCTGTAGAGCACTGGAAAAATTTAGCATTTTTACATTGTTCCATTGCTGCAGGATTTTTATGCATTTATAAGTCAAAGAGATCTGTAGTCACCTCTCTCATCCTCCATACAAAAATAGCTGTATTAAAAGCACAGAACTCAAGACTCCAATGAAACAGAACTGCAAGTTCTTATGTGCACATTGCGGTCATAATTAAGACTGAAAACTGGTTGCAGTTGTGTTCTGCAAGTGTGCTGCCTGGTACACTTTGCCCTACTTAGCAATGCAAGTAATCTTAACTTTTTCCTTAAACATTTGGTTTTTCTTCAGCCTTTACCAAATAAAGGAAAAAGTGACTTTTCTTCCTAGAATGCCTTGCATCCAGATTTTTGTTTAAGAGAAATTTAAGTGATTGTTGCTACTGCTGGATTAATTTATATTTTTTTTCAAGTCTTCAACTTACAAAGCCTTTTTATGAAGACAAAATACTTAATGTTTCTAGTCAACGACTTTTCCAAGAGAATTTGTCAAAGATTTCTAGAATATGTTTTGTACAACCATCTTGGTGTTGCAGAAAAAACCCCATTGAACATTGGTACATGAAAGGGGAAACCACTATCCAGCTGAAATCACAAGAGAAACCTGAGAAGCAAAATGCAATTCCAGACTTAGAACTTACCATTAGCTGGAGCTGGTAAGATGTATAGAATCCTTTCAAATAACAATATTAGATTTCAATCTTCTAAAAGATTTGGTACATTCCATCAGCCAGGGTATTTCTCATGTAAAGACAGTGAATTGCATCTCTCATGACTGCCAAAAAAAGTGCTCCCTATCACTGTATCAAACCTGTAAGTTATTGGCTCAGTGTTAGTAGACAGAATGTGAATCCAGACACCATTTCAGATCAATTCTCTGCATACAGTGTGATCAATCTCTTGTCCAAATTATCTTTTCCTGCTACGGAAATAAAAAACCCTTCAACATTTCTGTGTTCTTCACACTAAGCATCTCCCTCTCCCCACTTCAGGCAGGACGTAGCCAACCAGATGTGTACAAAATCTAAGGAGGAGTGTGAGAAACATTATATGAAACACTTCATCAACAACCCCTTGTTTGCATCCACATTACTGAACCTGAAGCAGGCAGAGGAGGCACAGCACAATGAAACAGCCATTCCTTTCCACCGTGAGTATCCCGTGCCCACGAGCACACACAGGGAATGTCCCCTCAAGTGCTCTGCTCTCCCAAAACAGGAATGAGCTGCCCTTGGAGGAAGGCAAGAGACACATGTGTAGTTTTGCTTCCATTCCTAAAAGGAGAGCTTGTTCCAAGGGCTAATTTGGGTTATGTTAGTTGTATGGTTTTCTTCATGCTTGACTGAATCATTGCTATCGAATAAACAGGCCTGCCAGTTCAGCAGGAAAAGGGAGGGAACAGAGTGGTCTGGTGCAGGTTCTCAACACCCAGAAATTCCTGCAAGGCTGGTGGAAGTGGTCACTCAGAAATCACCACAGCCAAAGCCTGGGTGTGTGTATGCCAATTGAGGGGACATTGCCTCACACTGCTTCATGCCTGGCACGACACGGGACAGCAGCGTGACCTTCGTGGCCAGTGTCAGCTCTACCCCTGATGCCAGGGTGGTTCCTTTTCTTGCCCAGACCCTGTGTGGCAGTGTTAATTGGGAAGTGGGTTCTGCCTCTAAAACATTTCACCTGATGAGCTTCTGTGCATGGGGCATAACCACAAATGTGATTGGTCATAAACCCCTTCCCTTTGAGCTGCACAGATTTCACTCCTCTCACTTTAAAACTGCCTTTTTAGAAGAGTCTGTGAAATTGCAGAGATTTTATCACATTTTCAGTTTTCCTTAAATTTAGCATCTTTAGAATTCCTCCAGTCTAGCAGCTGTTCCCTTATACAGCTCCTCAAGCAGCTGGGTAAAAAGATTGCTCAGTATCTGAAGGTTTTGATTTCACAATAAAGTGGTTTGAGCTAAAGCAGGAGGAACTGGACAATTTTGGTTCTGTCCCTGGCTGTCATTGATTTTTTTATGTGACCTAGGCCAAGACAAATTCTCCGTGCCTCAGCTTGCTTTAGCTGTGGCATGGGACTTATAATGCCTAGCTCCTTCATGAGTGTGTTGTGAACCCAGGCCCAGGATTGTCTGTAAAACACCAAGCTCCTCAGTTGGGAAGCGCTGTAAAAATCCGAGTTGTGTGGCTTTAATTGCAGCTCTCTGTAAATGGCACCCAGAAGATTTAACACCCCTGTTGCTATTAACTAAAAGAACCTGCATGCTGAGCACAGATGATCTGCAGAGGTTTACATGGGGGTGCTGAGCTCTGAAACGTAGAGTTTACATTTTATAACTTATTTATTGCCTTGAATTTCTGTGTTTGACTTTTGAGAATACTCTACAGATCGCAGATTACTGCATTTTTCTCCAGATGAACTCAGCCCTTTCCTGAATAAAAGCCCAATCAGGGTGTTTTCCTTCAGCTAATTATTCCCACTTTCCCTGCAAAAGAAACACCTATTTACAGATTGTTAAAAAGAGACCCCCACAAGCCCTACACAAGAACTAAAAACCTTTATTTTTTCAGCTGCTGATGATCCCCCACGGCCAACTTTTGACTCTGTGCTCTCCAGGGACATGGCTGGGTACATGCCAGCGAGAGCTGACTTTGTTGAGGTAAGAATCTCTCTCTCTTCCCCCATTATTCTAAATTTGCCACTGAATGCGGGTTCAGCAGTCTGCACACTTGTTAGTCCCTGCCTATAGATCTTTACGCCTATAAAAAGCATGGGCAGAGGGTAATTAAAGCAAGGATTTAATTGGAGAGGTGGCGCTGCAGGTCTGCAAAGCTGGGGCAGGGAGGGGGAGAGCCCCTGGCTTGGTGTGCAGGCTGCTGCTGCTGCTGCTGCCCCCAGATGTCCAGTGATGAATGGCCCTTATGTAAGTGGACTAGATGCTGTGAATTGGATGCTGAGCCAAAGGGGTCAGCTTCAGCCACGCTGCTATTCCCTGTGCCCGAGAGAAGCACGCAGGAGACCAATCCAAAGAGCACTTGAAAGACCTGCATTGTTTTCAGGGTTTAGAGCTGCGGGCCCAGGGCCCCAGTTCCTATTGCAAAACAAGCTCCCGTACATGAAGTAAGGAACTCAGCCATATAGGGGCTGCTTGTTTTTTGTACATTTGAGCAGAATTTCCACCACTGTGTGGGAGTCATGGAGATTACCTGATTAATTCTCATTATCCCATCGCAGCATCTCGTTCCTGTTCCCATCATGGGGGTGTTGTCACACATTCCCTTGTTAAAGCTCTGCTGTGATGGGTGTTGCTCAAGGATGGAACCTTGTACAACTGAGTAAATAGCTCTGTTTTCAGTACTTCTACATATACTGAAACCACCATTTTTTTGGTGCTAGTGACAATTTATTTGCCTCTGAACAGGAGTTTGACAACTATGCTGAATGGGATCTGAGAGATATAGATTTTGTAGAAGATGATTCAGACATTTTGCATGGTAAGTCCCATATTTTTGTACATTGTCTGCAAACAACATTTCAGAGTGGCTACCCAGCACTTCCCAGGGTCTCCTTTTCTCTACACACTCTTTAAAAAGTGAACATACATTTTTAATGATCTCGCTTCTGTGTACTGAGATTTAAACACTGGCATTTCTCTGGCTCTCACCTTCAAATCTCTTTTATAAGCTCTTAATCAACAGCCATACTTATATATAGGATAATGCACTTCATGCAGTAGTGAAGTAGACAGTTGTAAAGTAGAACATGACTGAAATAAAATAGTCTCCACCAGCAGCAGGCATCTCTTTAAGAAAGACAGAAGGGATGTTTTATCCAGTATAAGCTCTAGAGAAGGTTTAGCTCAGTAGAAGCAAATTATCTGAGATAGCACTTTGCCTGGAAACAGCTAGCAGTACATCAGAGTTAGAGTAAACAGACCTACAGACCTATTAAAACTGGAAACAGCACTGCCTTGATACTACTCCTGCTCCCCAGCTGAAAAAGTGCTCGTGAGCATCATTGCAAGGCATGACTTTTGTTCTGTTTCACAAAGAGGAATGCTTTGTCTCTGCTCCTTACACTCCTTTCCCTGCTGTATCCAGTTTCTCAGAAGATTGGTTAGTTATTCTAAGCTCTGTTAGTTCAGGAAATGTGATATGGGGGTAGGTAGCAAGGAGCTGGGTAGTTTAAGATTGTGTGCAGCACACTGAACCTGTTCTGCTCATGAGGCCGTGGTGTTTTTCATGCAGTACACGTGCACACACAGAGTTATAGTAGCCTTAGCTGTGACAACTTACAACAACCATCCTCTCCACAACAAAAAAAATACGAGTCCAGTTACTGCTACTGAGTTTCTGTGAGTATAGCTGCCTGAATAATAGCAAATAACAGGAGTTAGTAAAATGAAGTTTTAATCTGTAGAGGAGAAAAGAACACAGGTTTCCCCATATTTATAAGTACATCCAGCATTCAAAAGTACTGTATTTATACTTAAAATTCTCCCATCTATGTCAGGCAGCTCTAAGCTAAAGCCTCAGCATCTCTCAGAGGCAGGCAAATCCTGTTACATACAGACAGTCTTTCTGAACTTAAAAAATCAGTTTGAAATTTAGTGTACAGTGTACACAGACCTTTAAGGAATGCAAACTCCCTTGGCTCAAAAAAAGGTTACAAGAGCCATATGTCAGTCTCTCTTCCCTTTTAATGTTTATTGAAAGGGGGACTGGCTTTTGGAGATGTCACAGATTCATCCTGCCATCTCTCCACTCTTTTATTACTGTTGAAAGGTACGTTTTCTTGATTCATTGTCCTACTCTGGTAAGCTGAAAAAGCAAAATAATCTAATTCTGTACCATGATAGTGTCCTATTAATTGGAGCTGATCTACCAGCCCTGTCCCCATACCCCTCAAATCCATCTCCCTCCTGCTGCACTGTTCAGCCATTTAAGGGATGTCCTACAGCCTCCTGTTTCAGTTGTCAGTCTGAATAATGCAAAAATCGGTTTTCCTGTTTGGAATCTCATTAAGCTATTTATTTGGCCAGACCCTCCAGTCTGTCTCTCAGTGTCCTGTTAGCACCCCAGAACAGGCACAAAGGAGAAGAATGTAAGAAAAGACAAGTATAGGCAGGTAATTTTCCTGGCATATCTTCTACATCTGCAGCAGTAAGTTGAGAGACTTCTTCAGCTATAGGTTTTGTTCAGACCACTTTGAGCAAAGGATCTGTCCTCCAGGAACTTCACTAGCTACTGTCAGGACTACATCTGTTTGTACTTTGCCCCCCGACATCCTGTAGCAGTGAGTTCCACAATTGAGTTAGGAGCCCTGCAATTTAATTACATGTTGTATGAAAAAATACTTCCTTCTGTCTGTTAAATCTTTTGCCTGATAATTTCATTGGGTGTTCTCTAGCCCATTCTTCAGTTGTCTTCAGTATTTAGGATATAGACTGTCAGGCATTTGCCCTGTGAAAACTGGTTGGCAGAGGTTATGGAGTGTGACCAACTACATTTTCCATCTTTTAGCTCAGGAACTCTGGCATCTTCCTTCCCACAGCTGTCTTAGATCTGCCCATGTGAGAGAGAATGCCTTGAAAAAATAAAGTCCCAGGGTCTAGTCAGTTGTTTTTCTCTTACATGAGGCATCTTGTGGAGAGAAAGAATAATTTTCTAACAAAACATTCCCTTTTCTGAGTTCATACAAAAAAAAGGAAGGAGCCACAGCCTCCTTGCCCTGCTATTCTAAAGAGCTCAGATGCTGACTTTGCTTGAGAATGTTTTGCAGCCTAACGGGAAGATTTCATACTGTAGAAAATGGCTCAACATTTAAATCTGAAGGCAGGGACAGAAAACTTTGTATTTTCTAGTGATCAGGGAGAGGAGATTGTGAGGTAGCCCATGCTCTGGGAGCCTTGACCCAGGGTGCCTGTCCCACTGCTTCCAGGCAGTGGCTCCAACGTGCCTCTCAGCTCCAGCCCTGCCCACTGGCAAACTTCTAAAACTACATCTCAGAAAAATGTCCTTGAAAAGCAGCCCTGGGACTGTTTTCCACACCTGCTCCCAACACATTTGTGCTGGATACACAGCAAACTTTTTTTTTTTTTTTTTAAAGGCAAAGATGTAAAATGGGATTTTAACACATTTGATAGCCTGCAGAAACCAAAATAGGGTCTTGCAGCATAGATTAAGTATCAGGTTGTGAAAAAATCCTCAGCTTGTTTTCCTGCCCTACATTAAACCTCACTGGGTTCAAGATTAACTTTTGAAAACTACTTTTATATTCCATTTTCTGCAAGTTGCTCAAACTAGACTCTGCGAATACACTGACTGGAATAACTTCAATGGTCCCTCTTTCTCTCCTTTCACAAGTCTCAGATCAGCCCTGAAATGTCTAAATTGCACATAAACCTGGAATATTTGATGCTTAGATCGGAACAGAATTCTCCCTTCTTCCAACCCTGCACAGGGCCCTGCTTTTCTGAACATTTTGTACAAATCGTTTATAAAAAGCTCAAGACCTAAGCTACTTGACCTCTGTTTCTTTATGTCCTTTGCATTTCCCTCATTCTGTTTTCCTGTGTCACTCTAAACAAGCTCTCTGTGTTCCCACAAGACAGAAGGTGCAATTTAATACAAGGTGGAAAGACTCCTGGGCAGCCTTTATGAGGAGCAGAAACCTGCTGGCTCCCCACCACACGGGAGGGCACAGACCTTGTTCACTCACTCTTGGTACTAGAGAGATGGCAGAAATTGTGTGAAATCTCTCTTATTTCAGTTAACTGCTTGAACTGTTAACTTCCATTCAGTGCTCATACTACAGAAAGTGCATGCAAATATGTATTGCAGTTAAAGATAAACATAATGGACAGATCAAAAGAAACAAATAGTTACAAATCTGATTCAGCCCAGAGTACCTGAATATTTCATGAATTACAAGTTTTCATCAGACTGAATTATAACCTCAGTAATTTATCCTTTTCCCCAGCTTTTTCTCCCCTTTCCTTCTCATGCAAATGCTTTTTAATTCTTAACACTGGAGAGTAATTGCTGAAACCACAAGTTTAGGATTGAGTGGGAATAAACTGCAAGTATGGCAGTGCCATAGTGAAATTTTGTTTTGTGAGATTGGAGGCAATGTCCTTCTAAATATTACATGATGTTTATTCTTTGGTGGAAGTTCCTGACATGCTCTGAAAGCAGATAACACTGCTTGCCTGGGGTCCTGCTTTCCTCTAGGGAGGGTGAGTTTGGATTGTAGCCATTAGGTTTGTACCAAGCGAGGCACACACTGGATACACAGCCTGTTTACTTTGATTAGTTTGCATTCTTCCCATTATTGGGGCATTGCATGCCAAACAGGTTAGCTAGCCTGAAACAAAGGTCTTGCTCATTAGCGTTCAGAAAAGTCTTTGCAGATCCAATGAGGCTGAAGAGGAACAAAAAGCAAAGAAACTGTTTTGGACACAGTCTTGAGAAACCCAAATATTTTGATTATTTTTTTTTTTAAACGAAAAAAAAGGTCCTTGAATTTCTGCCTATCACTGGATCCTTCAAAGCTGCTCTGACCATCTCAAAGAACCTTATCATTTCCCAGAATGGACACTTTGAACACGGTGTCAGCTTGGATTATCTTAAGTGACCAGTACAAACAACTGCCTCCCTGGTACAATCCGTGGGGAAAAGCACAGGCAAATAATTTCCATTCGCACAGCATCTCTTTTCTCATTTCAATGCAGCATGTAACTGTATAGTAGTCTGAGTTATTCATGCATTCCAGATTTTGTAATCGGCTGTTCCTGTGTGAATACGTCTATTAAAAACAAAAGACCCTCCAAAAGTGCATGTGGCAGCAAATACTAATTTTTCTGTAAGCAGAAGCTCCTTGTTTTCCCTTCATTTGTTCTCATGAACGTTCCTTCCTCTTCCCATCTGATCATAATTTCATTTGCAATATTGTGCTCTCAGGTGAAAGCATCCAAAAGCAGCGGTTGTAGGTGCATAATTACTTGTGATATTTATAGAGGTTCTCCAGTGCAGTTTCTGCATGTACTTATTAAGTTCTGCCCACACAAACCCCAGAAAATAACACGTTAGCTTTGCTCACAGAGGGCTTAAAAACATAAAAATATTTTCCATAAATTGGCACCAATTCCAACACTTAGTAATGTATTTCATTCATGTTTAACTTGCTGCATTGCCCAGTATCTTGTCCCCACATTGAATCCAGAAGGAGGATTTGCTACCTGTGCTTGTTCTTAATTTGCGAGACTTAAATACCTCTTTATGAAAATTCATGGTAAGTCGTGAACACTCTGGTTTTGCCAGAAATTTGCAAACAGTAAGAATATTGTACCGCCCCTCCTATCTTCATGGGTAATCTTTTCCTCCTAGATCAACATCAGATCAGCTTTGTATAAACTGATTTTTTTTTTATTTTTTTTTTTTTTGCTAATACAGGACCAGCAAATGTAACTCAAATCTGTTGGCTCCTGAGCAAGTATTCTGATCCTTTGGGCTTTAGCTGGTCCTTTTTATAGGAAATGTTATTACCCAGAGGGCTGCACAGATGAGTTTCCTACAGGCTTGGGGGCTTCCTGGGCTTTACATAGAAATGTGTCTTTTAAACCAGACACATAACCACATAATTGCATTATTAATTATTTATCAGCGAGCATCATCAACAAACCACCAGCATCAGTTTTGCTCTTTCCTTGTAACTACAGCACAAGGATTCTCTGGCACTTGGGCCACCCCAGTTCCCACCGCACCAGGGTCTGGAAGGGGACGTGCTCTTGCTTAGTTCAGAGAGCTGCTTGTTGTCCCTGCAGCCAGTAAATCCACAGTCAAGTCTTCAGCCTTTTCCTTCTGAGAGCACATTGGAATGATTAATGTAAAGGAAAAAGACCTGAGCAAGAAACCAGCCAACTCTAAGATAATTTAATGACCTAGAATTTTTTGCATTATTTAAGAAAGGGAGGGAAAGGGAGGTGATAGGTGTCCCCTTATCTTTTCTTTCAAGAATCTACCAAAAAAGTTCATTAACTTAATGGTTACAGGAAAAAGCAGCTAAGGATCTCAGAATGCATCAGCCAGACTGCAGACAGATTTGATTTTGAAAAGGATATGATTTCTAATGAGCATGCCTTTTTCCTGTGCTTCTTCAGATTGTCCTGAACTATTCTCTTTGTTCTTCTGGCAGACAGATAAATGTAGATGTTAACAAGCTAAACTCCTGTAGATGTTCAAGAACTGTAGCAAAAGCTGCTTTGAATCGTCACCGTTCAGAAAAGTATCTTTCTACTTTTTGGAGTTCCTTATTCTGTGCAAAGAAGTCGTTGTCCAAAGATGATAACCTCAGGTTCTTACATGTGATTGATTTGCTTTTCAGGAGAAGGAATGCTTAATAATTGCATGAACAAAGGAACAAATAAGTGCTAATAGTAAAACAGTCCAAGAAGGAAGAGGAAAAAAGTGTTCTTGGGATCAACCCAGGTTCATATTTACAGGCAGCAATGTATTTGGGAGGAGTAAGCAAAAGAAAGCTTCTATGGGGAGCACATATAGTCTGCAGGTTGGTCTCCAGTGAGTTTATGCCCTTGTCAGATTGCCATGGGAGTTTTAAAACAGCAAAACAGTGTTCATTTCAGCCTACCATGAACATAAAGGCTTGAAAATTAGCCTAATAAAGTGATTTCTTCTGTATTCTGTAATGTTTTTTTCTTCGTATTATTTTTCAGCTCTGAAGATTGCAGTTGTAGATATCTATCATTCCAGGTTAAAGGAAAGACAGAGAAGAAAAAAGTGAGTTTTCAAGCAAGAAATGTGTTCTTGCTGTCCTAATACTAAATGTAATTGATTTCCTATAGCATCCTTCAGACAACTCCCATGCACAGAGACCTTCTGCTATGAGATTTGCATGACAGGCTTCAGCTCAGACATGTGGTTCTCCTCCTGTGCACAGATTAGATCAGGCACATGGCTTTAGCAATGGTACCAGCCCAGAAAACACAGATTAACAGACCCCGATACTTATTAATACATGTGGTTGATAAAGGACCTCTACGCACCATAACTCTCTTTTAAACTCTCAAAACAAGTCATTAATTGTGAAAAGCCCATTTTCCAGTCCTTTTTAGTACATGAACGTCATGTACACAGCACTCCTCATACTACTGTCCCAAAATCCAGTTGCACATCAATGTCAGAGCTTCTGACTTCTACATTGGGAGATCATGTAACTGCTTTGCAGGAGGAGAAACTGAAATACTGTCTGGGAAAGTGGTCACAGATCCAGGACTAGATCCAGAAAAAGAGGCAAATCTCTGTTCTTTTTATTCCCTATGTACTGCTGATAGATTGCACATAATTAATTTTCTACTTGAGAGAGAAGAAAAAAGTGCTGCCAGTCTGTGACTAATTGCCAGACCCCCCACTTTCTTCGCAAAAAAGTTTACATCATTATTTTTAGTTCTTAGTGGTCCACAAGTTAGTTTTCCACAATGTGTAACAATGATAACTATTGCTGACATGAATTTGAATAATTTATTCAGTTCATTTGACAGCTTTCTGGAATGACTCAATCTATTCATTAAATTCATTTTTTTTATAACTTTCAAATACTTTCTTCAATATTTAAAATTCTATCTTGCTGTATTACTCCCTGCTGGAAGAATTAGTAATCACAGGTAATTAGCAATAGAATGAGGGAATGGATTCAGGCTGCAACAGGGAAGATTTAACTGGACATGAGGGAAAAAAAATTTCACTGAAATAGTAGCCAGAGACTTGAACAGGCTGCCCAGGGAGGTGGTTGAGTCACCATCTCTGAATGTGTTTAGGGGTCGTTTGGATGTGTTTTTGAGGGACATGGTTTAGGGGTGAACATTGTAGAATAGGGTTAATGGTTGGACTGGATGATCCCAAGGGTCTTTTCCAACCTGAATGATTCTATGATTCTATTTTGGAGGAAGACTCCTCCATTTCTTCTCCTAATACACAACAGTTCTCCTGAATGACAGCTAAGAGTTGATATGTGTTGACCTTGCTCTTTATAATTCACAGATAGCAATATTTATGTGGTACAGTCTCCCCTGTGATAATATCCCATCATACTAAAGGGAAGTGCCATACAGCTCAGTTGCATTATGGAAATCAGTGTCAGTTTTTGTGAAGTTTCTACAGCAGGATGGGACAAAAAATCTGGAAAATTACATAAAAATGCCAATGTTGCTTTCAGAAAAGCTTCTCTACATGGTACAGGAATATTCTTTTATACATACGGATTAAAAAAAAAAACAAAACATAATGGATTTGATAGAGCAAATTTCAACCTGACCTTGACGAAACCTTCCCAGCTTTCTAGGATCTGTTGCCATTTGCAAACGTTGGGTGTTTATCAAGTGGCCTTGTAGCAGTGACCACATGACATTTGCTGAAAGCTGTGACAACTGTATTTGTCATGCACTCATAAACATCTCACCTGCCTTTTTACTCTGCTCGTTTCCCTGTTCCTGTCACAGGAGCATTTCAAAGCTATGAGTTGCCCAAATCATCTTCCTCTTTTTAAAATTGAAGCTGTCATAGGAAAATTCCTTTCCCCTGCTCCCAGTGCTGCAATTCCCAGTCCAGCTCCCATCCTTGTTCTACCAGAGGGAAGTTTGTCTCTCTCTGAAGGTGGGCATCATGCTTCATGAGACATCCCATGCCTCCAGTTTTGGAAGGTACAAGTTAAAAGACCCTGTAGATGCGAAACCTGGGCCTAAAGAAGCAATTTCAGACTCTGAAACAGCAGCAACTCCCTTTGTGCTGGTGCTGTCAGACCTGGACTGGTGCACAGCACTCGCCAAAGTTCACCCTGATTAAAAGCATCCCTACATCATGTTCCTGAGCTGGCCAGCTCAAGGGCTATGGAAATTTCATGTGTTTAGTTTTAGACTCCTGATGGTCTAAGTCAAAGTTTCTTCTTAACTTTGTATTTATGAGGTAGTATATGAGGTAATGCCTTTTATTAACACCATTTTGCTCTCTAATACAGAATTATAAGAGATCATGGCCTCATCAACCTCAGAAAATTTCAGAGTGAGTATCTGGTGTAACTGCTTAACGTCAAAGTGGCCTCAATTCAGGAAGCCAAACTTTGCACCTTCACTGTTTCCAGTGCATCAGTCTGGTTTATTCATATTGGACCACTTGCAGGTGGTCTGAATTTCAGCAAGTTTCCTGCCCTGTTTCCAGCCTGCTGGCTCTTAACTGTTCCCAGCTCAGTGCTGCAGTTATTGCCTTGGAATTGCTCTTCAGAAGCATTTCAGGCTCTGCTGAGTAGGAAGAGAGGTGAAGATGGAATCTAGGCCTTTTACCTGCATCTCACCATTCCAAGAGCAGATCAAGCAACAATTAAATATCATCCTTTATGCTTTTAGAATTTTGAGGGCTGTATCATTTTGTTGCTTTTTACTCAGCAATTTGTAGCTGTGACACCAAAACAGTGACAAAGCACGTGCCAAATTCTGGATCTGTGGGCAGGTCACAGAGCTGGTAGTTCATGTTCCACTGAATTTATTTTCTTCTCATAGTAGGAGTCAGAAGGTGTGTCTCTTTTTCCCTCCCTCCCCTCTAGTTCTGGAAAGGCGCTATCCAAAGGAAGTTCAAGACCTTTATGAAACAATGCGGCGGTTTGCGCGGATCCTCGGGCCGGTGGAACACGATAAGTTCATCGAAAGCCACGCCTGTGAGTATTTTGAGGAATTTTAGCATAAATAGGCATAAGGAGGGGTTGCATCATCTACATTCTTTCCTAAACATATACCATGAGTGTAGGAGGTTGTTTTTCTCCTCCTCTGCCATCTANTTCTATGATTCTATTTTGGAGGAAGACTCCTCCATTTCTTCTCCTAATACACAACAGTTCTCCTGAATGACAGCTAAGAGTTGATATGTGTTGACCTTGCTCTTTATAATTCACAGATAGCAATATTTATGTGGTACAGTCTCCCCTGTGATAATATCCCATCATACTAAAGGGAAGTGCCATACAGCTCAGTTGCATTATGGAAATCAGTGTCAGTTTTTGTGAAGTTTCTACAGCAGGATGGGACAAAAAATCTGGAAAATTACATAAAAATGCCAATGTTGCTTTCAGAAAAGCTTCTCTACATGGTACAGGAATATTCTTTTATACATACGGATTAAAAAAAAAAACAAAACATAATGGATTTGATAGAGCAAATTTCAACCTGACCTTGACGAAACCTTCCCAGCTTTCTAGGATCTGTTGCCATTTGCAAACGTTGGGTGTTTATCAAGTGGCCTTGTAGCAGTGACCACATGACATTTGCTGAAAGCTGTGACAACTGTATTTGTCATGCACTCATAAACATCTCACCTGCCTTTTTACTCTGCTCGTTTCCCTGTTCCTGTCACAGGAGCATTTCAAAGCTATGAGTTGCCCAAATCATCTTCCTCTTTTTAAAATTGAAGCTGTCATAGGAAAATTCCTTTCCCCTGCTCCCAGTGCTGCAATTCCCAGTCCAGCTCCCATCCTTGTTCTACCAGAGGGAAGTTTGTCTCTCTCTGAAGGTGGGCATCATGCTTCATGAGACATCCCATGCCTCCAGTTTTGGAAGGTACAAGTTAAAAGACCCTGTAGATGCGAAACCTGGGCCTAAAGAAGCAATTTCAGACTCTGAAACAGCAGCAACTCCCTTTGTGCTGGTGCTGTCAGACCTGGACTGGTGCACAGCACTCGCCAAAGTTCACCCTGATTAAAAGCATCCCTACATCATGTTCCTGAGCTGGCCAGCTCAAGGGCTATGGAAATTTCATGTGTTTAGTTTTAGACTCCTGATGGTCTAAGTCAAAGTTTCTTCTTAACTTTGTATTTATGAGGTAGTATATGAGGTAATGCCTTTTATTAACACCATTTTGCTCTCTAATACAGAATTATAAGAGATCATGGCCTCATCAACCTCAGAAAATTTCAGAGTGAGTATCTGGTGTAACTGCTTAACGTCAAAGTGGCCTCAATTCAGGAAGCCAAACTTTGCACCTTCACTGTTTCCAGTGCATCAGTCTGGTTTATTCATATTGGACCACTTGCAGGTGGTCTGAATTTCAGCAAGTTTCCTGCCCTGTTTCCAGCCTGCTGGCTCTTAACTGTTCCCAGCTCAGTGCTGCAGTTATTGCCTTGGAATTGCTCTTCAGAAGCATTTCAGGCTCTGCTGAGTAGGAAGAGAGGTGAAGATGGAATCTAGGCCTTTTACCTGCATCTCACCATTCCAAGAGCAGATCAAGCAACAATTAAATATCATCCTTTATGCTTTTAGAATTTTGAGGGCTGTATCATTTTGTTGCTTTTTACTCAGCAATTTGTAGCTGTGACACCAAAACAGTGACAAAGCACGTGCCAAATTCTGGATCTGTGGGCAGGTCACAGAGCTGGTAGTTCATGTTCCACTGAATTTATTTTCTTCTCATAGTAGGAGTCAGAAGGTGTGTCTCTTTTTCCCTCCCTCCCCTCTAGTTCTGGAAAGGCGCTATCCAAAGGAAGTTCAAGACCTTTATGAAACAATGCGGCGGTTTGCGCGGATCCTCGGGCCGGTGGAACACGATAAGTTCATCGAAAGCCACGCCTGTGAGTATTTTGAGGAATTTTAGCATAAATAGGCATAAGGAGGGGTTGCATCATCTACATTCTTTCCTAAACATATACCATGAGTGTAGGAGGTTGTTTTTCTCCTCCTCTGCCATCTACCTACCTCACAAAAACAATGTGGTTTAATACATTAAATGAGCAGCAAAGTGTTTTTCTTCCACTAAACTGCATCCGAGGTCTTTGTTTGATTTTTCAGTTGACTGAACATTCTGGTCATGTGTTAGGAGTAGTATTTTCTTACCAAAAGACCACTATTCATTTACTGGGAATGAAAGAACAAAATCCCTAAAATTTATGTCTGTATTGAGAGACCCGGAGCTGACAGAAAACTGGGAATTCCTTGAAAGATAACACATTAAACTAGTACGTGTGTAGATAATTAGATGGTACAGCGGTCATTATATCCCTTAGCTTAAAGGGAGAGGCATCATCTGTCACCGCATCATCTCTGTGCATACTCACAGATTGCATTTAGTCAAATTCCAGTACGAGTCACTACATCCTGCTTAATTCTGTGACTTACACTAGGAAAATTGTTGCTCATTAGAAGGAGCAAAACATTTAAGCAGTTTGTGACTGTATTTTCAGGACAGCCTGAGTGAAATACCAATAGTATGACCCTACAAAATCCTGAGTCCCACCTGTGAGCGCTACTGCCGCGACCTGCTTTTGTTGGTGTGGTGTCAGCAAAGTCCTCGATTTAACCTGCCAGTCGAGCACAGGGATTACACAGATCTCCCGAGCAGTACGAATAAACAAATCTGTGATGAGCCAGCTCGCTCACTGTAAAACTAAGCAATGCCTGGAAGCCAGCTGATAAAAGCTACAGGCAGTAAATATCTCTGAGCAAAAGAAACACGGGTGCTTAATCTTTCTGACTGCCGAAAAAGAGTTGTCTGCAAGGAAAAATTTTGGAAGGTCCAGTTATGAAAATCATAGTTCAAAGACAATATTTGCTTCTGTAAGGAACCTGGATGGAGTAGTTTTTCAAACCTATTGAAATGCCTTCCAGAAATGCTATGTTATTGTTAGTTGCCTCATCCAGAGTATGGCAAAAGAACTGTCAAAGCATGAAGATACAATCAATTCTCTGAGCACACAAATGCTAGAAGCCAGCTTAAAGCTGTGATGGGGGAGCATTAGACAGGAGTTTGAGCTTGACACACACCCAGTCACACACAGAGGCTGACACTGCCTGTGGCTCTGCAAGCTTCTCAGCCTGGCCACGCAGCCAGAGGAGAACCAGCGATGCTGTAGCAGAGCAAATCCCTGCTCTAGCACACCACAGCTCACTCCCTGCTCTAGCACACCACAGTTTGCTGCTGCCCCACTGACCTGGCTTTGTGTTTTTTGATTTCCCTTCAGTGGAATTTGAGCTGCGAAGGGAAATAAAACGACTGCAGGAATACAGAGCAGCAGGAATCACCAATTTCTGTAGTAAGTACCTGATGCATTATTCAGGCCATTCCCATTCATCAGGGTGCGGAAGGAAAGATGATTCTACAGCCTTTAGCATGTGTTGAATGAAAAGACACTTATTTTTGAACTGCACTTGCCTGGCTCTTTAAGTGAGCCAGCCTTTAGCTTCAGTCCAGCTGTGCTTTTTTTAAAGCTCCTCACAGCCATCAGCCTGGGGAATGTGCTGTCTAGCAGAGCTTTGCTTTAGTCACCACTTTGCAAAAGATACAGAAAAATAAATAAATGTCACGGCACAGTAATCTCCAGCCCGTTATCTCTGGACACTGGCTATTGACAAGGGAGATATCTGGAGAGAGGCCTCAGACCTCTGCGTAAATGAAATGGCTTGTTTGATCCAGGAATTTGTTCATGGAAGCCATTTTGGTTTGGCCTGGAATTAACAGGGGGAGGGGTGCGGGGTGGAATCTAATACCTCCTAATGCCAAGTAGTCATCATGAGAGAGAACAGCAGAGTCGGGTCCAGAGCTAGAGAACAGCTTCTCACTTATTTCCTAAAGCAGAACAACAACAGTCTGGAAATTCTGCCCGAGGCAGGTGGTGAGAAGGTGGTGTCTGTTCACCGTAGGTGCCAGAACATACGACCACCTTAAGAAGACGAGGGACGAGGAGCGGCTGAAGCGCACCATGCTCTCCGAGGTCCTGCAGTACATCCAGGACAGCAGCGCCTGCCAGCAGTGGCTCAGCCGACAAGCCGACATGTACGGTCACAGAATCACAGAATCACAGAATGTTAGGTATTGGAAGGGACCTAGAAGATCATCTAGTCCAACCCCCCCTGAAAGAGCAGGATCACCTAGACCACAGTGAGCACTGTCACCACCTAGGTCACAATGAGGCTGGGTGTTATACACCCCTCAGCTGCTTCAAACTCGTTTTTCTGTGCTCTACCAACAAACTCATCCCTAGTTCATTGCAGTACAAACAGAGTGATTCAGAAGGGCAAGAAACCAAGAGTGACGCTGATAGTGCTGGTGAAGCGAATAGCAAGGGCTCCAAAGCCTCAATATTACAGCTTTCAGGAACTTAGCAGCTGTTAATAAAAGTCATGGAGGGAAATGAGGTCTGTATGGATCTTAATGAGGACACAGATGACACTTGAAATGTTTCAGCTGATTTTCGATGTAGCAGCGTTATTAACATGTCATCACCCTGCACAAGCACTTTGATTTAAGGAGCAAGCTGCAGTGCAAAGGAAGCGCGTCCTGTTTGCCATGCGGGCCGAGAAGATGATTTGTAATTCCCCAGTCAGTCTCCACTGCATGTTTTATTATGTGTCATTCCCCTCTCCTTTTTTTTTTTTTTTTTTTTTTAAACAAGTTTCAGACATAGCCTTCAGTCTGGGAGTGCTAAATATTTAGAAATCCTATTGACTTCACATCAGGGCCCAGGTTATACAAGTTGAATTGCATAATTGTTAGAACTTGGGGAAAAAAAGTAATTTCAGGGACAATGTATATGCAGTTATTCTTAAAGAAACATTAAGGCAATTTGAAATTTTCCTTTCTTTTCAGTGATTCTGGCCTGAGCCCCACGGTACCAGTTCCTTCGAATTCAGGTAACTGTTAGATGATGGTGTGTGATGAAAAAACAGCCACAGACCAGTAATATTCTTCTGACAGCCAGTGGGAGAAGGACACTTTTGCTTGTGTACTAAAGCCTCAGTCCTCAAGCCTCATGATTAAGTGCTGCTAAAGTCAACATTACCTCAACCTTCAACTCATTCCACTGTAGGAAGTTTTGATGAATTCCTAGATTTTTCTGACCACAGGTGACAAGCCCATCCTAAAGCTACGTTAACATGGCAGGAAAGAACACAAGAACAAAATTTTAGCTTTAAAAGCTAAACCTAATCCAGGTTTTTAATTAAGCTGTATAGCACATAGCATAACAATACAAACCTGACAGAAAGCAGGTTTGGGAGGGCAAAAGCCAGCAGCCTGAGAAGCAGGCAAATTTCTATCAATATGCTTTATGTTCTTTAGTTCCATCATCACATATTACAGGGTTTTTTCCACTTAGAGAACCCCTACTTCTTTCAGTGTCCAATAAGGCCAAATCTGGGGGCCTTCATGAACAATACTTCTATAAAATCCCATCTCATTTGTTGACGTGCCAGGGTGGCATGCAATGAGCAAGACTAGGATAAAGTTTTACTATAAGGCTGTTAAATGTTGCCAGGGAAAACTGGTTTCTAGCTCAGTCTCCTACATCCAGTTTTTATGCAGATGCTGATAAACCAGTTGAACCAAATTCCTCAGAGGTGGACACCGAGTGTGTGTGTTCTTCCTCATTTCTGCCAGGAGCTGTGGAAATTTGGGTCAGAGTACCAAGCAGTTAGTCACTGCAGTGTGCACTGGTTAAACATACTTGGTGGTTGTTAGAATGTGGTCTTTTGGAGAGAAAGTAGCACAATGTATTTCAGGCTGGGCATCCTGAGCCCACGACGTGGGGACAGCATCCCCCCAGCTGAAGGGACAGTGTGAAAAAGCACATCAATTTTTTTTTTGTCAAGTTTTCAGTGGCCCTTGAGGGAGAGGAGCCCAAGAGCACAGCATTGTTTTGCCTGTGGAACTCCAATAGCATGTGGTGTTTACAACCAGTGTCGCATGCTGAACAAAACCCAAACAAAATACCATGTAGTCAGTAATGAAGCAAACATCCTGCTCACAGAGCAAGGTGAGGATACTGTGAAAAAACTGCCACGCGTCAGGGTAATTAGAGGCTGCATCATACTGAATATACAAGAAGGTAAATTAACGTTGCTTAACTTTACTTCTAGATTTTGAGATCTTGACTTAGCAGCCTTAATATGTTTTCCTTTAGTGTTGGGTGTGTGTTATTTCCTAGGTTTATAGAACAGTATTGGCATAGCACAATAATTCCAGGTCATGGAAAGTGCTGGAAAATAACTCCCTCTACACCTACTACCACAACTCCTTCTCACTACCCCATAATCTCTCTAGTCCTTCAGTTCTCTCTCTGATCAGGCCCCCTGTGCCTAGACTCCCATCTGTTTCCTACAGATGCACAGGAGAAAAAGAGACTACTCTGTCCCAGAGGCAGTACCTGGACAGGGCAGGGTCTGGAGCAGCAGCCAGCACAGACCTTGCGAAAAAATGGACCTGCAGATTTCCAAAGTTCTTGTCACTTTGACAAATTCAGGAAGTCAGTCCTGGGATAAAGAGACCTCTAACAATACTAAGTACACAACCTATAGCACAGGGCAGAAGGCTTCATAATAATGTAAGTAAGTAACCTTAGATTTGTTCTGAGCTATGGACATTACAAAGAAAAAAAAAAAAGGAAAATATTATTAGGAAAATTAAAAACCCAAACTTACAAGTAGACAGCTGTTGTGAAAGTTTAAGATGCAGCAGTTCAAGTTCAGCAAAGTTATAAACAATAGTAAAAGTGGTAACAGAGCACCTAGTGATAGAGATTTCCTTCAGTACTCTTTATCCTAACAGACAAAAATAAATCCACCGACTGCATTTGCTTTACAGTATCTGCATCATATTTAAAGGTATTTAAAGGAAACTCCTTCACTGTTGCCAGTAATGCCAGAGAAATTCACTGCTAATCACACCAATAAATAATCCTGCATCCTTGTAAGGTACTGGTTTCCCAGCTGCTGGGAGTTAGTCCTGCAGGCTATGCACACCCAGGCACACCCTCTACCCAAAGCTGACCTCCCTGGCCCAGTTCAGTGAGAAGGTACAGCCCAGCTTAACCACAATCAGTGCCAGGATGACACAAAGCTGTTGACTGTCAGCTCCTCTGAGCCAGGGCTGACAGTGGAGAGGCCTTGTGTGAGTGTTCACAGCAGTTTTAAGATCATACCTTTTAGCAAATCAGTGCCATTTTTATGTTCATCCCTAAATAACCCTGTCTGCAAACACCTGAGTTGACCTGGGCTAACCTTTGGGGGGGTTTGTTTGCCCCCAGACTGCTCAGTTGTGCAGCATTCTCCCTTCTTGTCTCCTCAGGTCGGCGGAGCGCCCCGCCACTGAACCTCACAGGGTTGCCGGGGACAGAGAAACTGAATGAGAAGGAGAAGGAGGTGAGGAAAGGAATGGGAAGATAATGTACAGAATGCTTTTATCTTCACCGGTCAGGGGTGCTCACACCATCTGTCTCGGGTGCTGTGAACATCGCCTCAGCTATGTGGCCCAGCTCCTCTTTCCAGCTTACAAAAATCACTCAAGTTCTCTAGCTGGCTCCTTAATTTCCGTTGCTGTCCTCTATGTACAGTGTAGCTACAGCAAATTAGCTTCTTTAGCCAAGAAAGGTGGAGCTCAGCAAGGTGCTTGTTACAATATCCAGAGTATGACCTCCTCTCTTCCTCCTTTGTAAGACTGGGGGGTGAGCAGAAGGGTTTGGTTTTTTTCCCCTTAATGAACAGTGGTTTTAAAAACTGGCAGAGGGTTTCCTAAAGGGCTTCACTAGACAGACCACTGAACCTGAATAGCAGGGCTTCTCCTGTGTTTGATCAATCTCCCTGGCAAACCTCAACCAGCTGTGGTTGGTGGTTCACTGTAACACTGAGGTGAGCCATGGAGGCCTGTTCTTTGCATGTTTTTCCCATGTTTCTGCCATGCAGTGCATGTACCAAGCTTTGTGTGCACGTGTGTGGCAGAGAATGGAATCTGGCTTTCTTTAAGCCATGGGTTGTTAGCTTGGCCTTGCAGTTTGCAGTCCAGTGTAGAGGACTTGATGGTCACCTAAAGTGACCTGAGGCACAGAGAAGGTCAATAGAGCAGAGAAAATGGGACTGCAGCCCACACTGCAACCCTCAAGAAAGAACAGCACAGCAAGGGGCCTGCCCTGGAGCTCAGCTTCTTCTGCAGCCCATTAATTGGGTTCCAATTCAATGAAAGGCAATGCTGAAATTACTGAAATTAATTTTTTACTAGAAGTTATAATCTGTCCTTTAATAGTCCACAAAGTAAACTTGAGTGCCTGTGAAACATGGGTGTATTTCAGCCTTTTCCCCCTTGTGCAGAAGCTGTTTCCCCCTCTCTGGAGATAGCAGTGTTGAGAATCAGCTCACAGCTTCACCCCTGAACACTGCCTTTCTGGCTCCATCCAGCAGAAAAATAATGGGGCCTAGGATATTAGCGTACACAGGAATCTGATTTCCTCCTCAGCTGAGACATAAAGTCTGAGTTGCTCCAAATTCTGCAATTTCCTATCAGTGAGGAACAATTGACAAGCATTTCCTTAGTAAAAGCAGGAGACAGCCCTGGTTCTTTTTGGACCCTAAAGAGGAGCTTTGCAGCCCGGTGGCCAAGCTCAGGGGCTTTTAAAAGCCCTTCCTTCTACCAGCCTTCCAAAGGCAGAACACCCTCCTCATGCCATTTCCAGCCTCAGCCTCCAGAGGAGCTGGGCATTTTGCACAGAGCTGCTTTTGGAGAAAGGTATTAGAGCCTCAGTCTGCAGGGGATCCAGAGACAGCTGCCTGCCCTGGCTTCCAGCCGGCGTGCCCGACGGCCGCTCGCGAGGCTCTCTGGCAGATCCCCTGGGTTTGTGAAGAACAACACCCACACAGAACACACTCATGGTTACACTCCTGTGAGCCCAGAGCTGGCTTTCATCCTCCTAGTTTATTTTTGAATCAGGACTGTTTTTGAATGCAGCAGCCAGCAAACTCCTCCCCTCCCTACCTATGGATCAAAACAGCTCATAGGGCAATTACCGTGTGCCTCCCCCATAGAGGGAAGAAAAAACAACCACCAAAAACAAAAAAATTGCCAAAAAAAAAACCCAAACCACATTTCAAATGGTTTCAGAAAAATATTCACTGTATTACTCCCCCACCAGGGATCATGGAATGAAAGAGCATGACAAGTGTGAGTGTTTATTAACTTCACCTTTTGTCTTCCAGCTCTGTCAGATGGTGCGGCTGGTCCCTGGAGCCTACTTAGAATATAAAGCTGCTCTAGTGAACGAGTGTAACAAACAAGGAGGCCTCAGACTGGCGCAGGCTCGAGCGCTCATCAAGATCGATGTGAACAAAACCAGGAAAATCTATGACTTCCTTATCAGGGAAGGGTACATCACAAAAGCCTGAGGACAGGCATTGGTCCTTTGGCTGGAGCAGACAGACCTGGAGAAGCTTTGGAGTCACCGTGACAGCACTGAAAGATTTTAACTGTATTGAATTAAGGACGTTTCCTTTTGGTTAAAATCTTTTGGGGACTTTTTTTTTTTTCCATAAAAACAAGTAGGGAGCTTTGTTAAATTGTACGAATACTGACATGTCTTTGTCTGGTTTCCTTGTGCCACTGCTGTTGTCAGATCTACGCTGCCACAGAGCCCTGGGAAGAATCATATGCCACATAAGCTGATGTTAGACATGAACAGGCATTCATTTCTACCACCTCTTGTAAGTAAAAAGAGGATCGTGGTGCTTTTGTTCTGGCGGTGACACGGAATAAGGACAGAAGAGCAGCACGTAATGAGAGTCACACTTTGACTTTGTCTGAGTACAGGGCTATACAAATGCAGTCCCCTCCCTTCTTGTACTCCTCCTAAAGCCATTGCAGCTTCCAAAGGAGATAGCACATGCCCGAGGGTATAAAAATAGAGCTTGCAGAAGTCCAGTCTTTTTAACTTAATTGTGATAAAGGATGGGAAAGGACATTGCAGGGAAGCTCCTCAACAGTTGTTACTTTGTGATATTAGCACATATCACAGCATGAGAGCACTGTAAAAACCAATAAGCTTCATCTGCTCACTACTTGATTTGCAATTGTCAAGTTATATATAATCCTTCAGTTTAAGGCTCCGTTGCTCCAGCTCTCTGGTTGGAGAGGCTGGATGTTACAACCCCAACAGCCTTTCAGAACAGAAAAAAGGCTCCATGCCCTGATGGTCTCTCTCAAAGAAGAACAAGTGAAGAGCACCACAAACTGCCCTGAGCACACACTTCAGCCCTTCCTGCCCCCCTGTTCCTGGGGCTTTGTTCTCTATGTACTGCAAAGCAACATGGAGGTGCAAATAAGGAACATCATACACACACACCCGTCACATTGTACAGCTTCAGAACAAAACATTTATATTGGAAAATACAATGGGAGGATGAAGATGGTTCTTTTCAGGTGTATCTCGGTGCGGTTCCCTCAGCAAAACCTTTACCAACCAGCTCCTGTTGATAAGGTACAATGCTGAAATAACATCCCCCAAGTAACCCAACAGCCAAAGCAGGTGGAGTGTAGGATACTTTCAAGTTTGGGATCTCCTGTGGACAAGCCTAACTGAGCTACAACTATACTGATGCCTGTTTACGGTGTTTAGGTTTGGGTTGTGGGGTTCCACCCACTAAGAGCAATTGCCCTGTGTACCATAGGTGCCACTGAATGTGAAGTGTTTTGGTTTGTAATAAAATCAAAATGACTCAAAACAATCTTCTGTTCGCATTGCTGGACTCTGAGTGAGACTGTAAAGGTCACACAGCCGCCTGTATCTATATCCATCAGCTTCTCGCCGGGAGAGGGTAGAAGGAAACACACACCAGCAGCTGCACGGAGGTGACCACTGAATTACTGAGCAAATACCACCACTTAAAGAAAAGCATCAGTAATAAACTACGTGGTGAAGACTAAGGTCTGTAGGAATTGAGACTGGGAATGCCAAGGAACTGGACAAAGTAAGCAGTAAATCCTCGGGAATGTTTTTCCCAGGTGTCTGTTACTGTTACTCAATCAGCCAAACTACCTTTCCTCTTGCCCAGTCTCCCAACACTGTGACTGGTATAGAAAAGCAGTAGGTGAGACAAACACACCAGTATGGGCTGAGACCACCCCAAGATTGGTGACATCCCCACTCACCAAACTTCACTGACGTTCCTTTGCCCCACCACAGAACTACCCAGTTCCAAGGTGTGGCCAAGCCCTGTGCTTTGGGCAGCACTAAATCACTTGACAATCTGGAAAACATCAGGGAGATGCCTGGAAAGGTGGGAGCTGCGACCCTTTAACAGGCCGGGAGGGGAACCATAACAGAGACTTCCCCAGGATAGGGCAGCATGGGGCAGTGGGGCTGGGGTGTTTCAAGTATAAACTAAGAGGATTTTTTTCTTTCACAGGGCACATCCCAAGCAGGGAAGGGAAGTGGCTTGCAGTGCCTGTGCCAGGGTCAGGGTTTCTATGCTGCTCCTGCAGCCTTTAATTGCCAGGCTCTGGCACAACGTGCTGCAGAGGCAGGGCCAGAAAAGTCACATCAGCAAAAGATGGTTGAGTTGAAAAGCTCCATCTGTGCCTGCACCAGGCTGGGGAATGAGGTGGGGGACCAGGGGTTGGAGGCACATGGGGAATGGCCACAGCCATGCACAGCCCACACAGGCACAACCGGTTGCTCACACCCACTGCCTGAGGATGGGCGAGTGGCCAGTCACTGGAGAGACACCAATGGTGGGATCTGGGGTACAAAGCCAACCACTTGTAACAAAAGCTGGGACCAGACTGGCTGACGTGGGAGAGAAGCAGGATGGGGACTTCTTCACTTAGGAGCTTTCAAACAACTTCCAATAAAACAAAACCCAGCCAACAGACAAGAAAAACCCACCCAAACAGTGCCAGCTGAGGCTGAGTTCAGCTGCACGGTTTTACACCAGAGCAGGCTTCCTGCAGGAGCTTCCTCCAAGGCATAAAGGCTGCAGACGATGCCAACAGCTCCCTGCCCCTTGGTGACAAATGCTGCTGGCCCTTCCTCTCCTCCATGCTCGCTCAAACGCCATTAAACAAAGAGGGAAGAGAAGCCAGTGCCAGGGCACAGGACAGCCCCTCTCCCCATCGCTTTTGTGCCTCTCCTCCAGGATGCCTGCAAAGCTGCTGCAGCCCCTCTGAACCAATTCCCATTTCCTGATGCTCAGGGAAGGTGTTTGGGGGGAAGAAAGACTGCGCCTGAGCTTCTGGCTGCCTCGCCAGTCCCTCCTCCTTTAAATCCCAGATCCTCTCTGACTCCTCACAAAATGTCTCCGCCACTGCCTGCCAGACCCGGCTCCAGCCTCCCAGGAGCTCGCCGCTGCCTCGCTGTCGTTTGGAGAGGCTGTGCAAGGGGGGAATCTATCTTTATCCGCGCCGGGAAGTGCCATGCGCGGCTCTGGCGCTGTGCAAGTAATTAACAATAATGAAAAGTTGGGGTTGCCATGGCTATGTCGTTCTATTTACAACTTGCCTCTCTCCCCATCGCCCAGCCCCGTGTGCAGCGATCGAAGGAAATCAGAACCCCATTCACTGCCTTGGCGTGTGGGTTTATTTTTAACCGGGATGCTGGAATAGGAAAGTGGCCGGGTGGGATGGCAGGGGCAGGATAGTGGCTGCTGCTGCTGCCCCTGACACGATGCTGGCTCCTCCATACTGCCCTGCCTCACCCCCACGAGCTCTCCAGACAGATGCTGCCAGTGAAAAGAAACCCAATAAAAGTATTTTTCAGATACCTCAAACTAACCAGTCATGACTTTGCTGTACAAAAAAAAAAAAAAAAAAAAAAAGAAGAAAAAATATATAGTCCCCACACATCTGTTTTTAACTTTGCTGCAAAGGTGCCCTCCCTTCAGACCCTGCTTTGGGACCAAGGTTAGTTCAGGAGGGAAAAAAAAAACCAAACAACTAAAAAACAAAGAGAAAACAAAGGAAAGCCCATCAGGCTGGGGTTGTTTTGGGGGGGCTGCT